>NMRB01000430.1:229714-244909 GCA_002633025.1 Notospermus geniculatus | reverse complement strand
CACATACCCCAATATATAAAATACATACATTGTATTTCAATCTCAGTACATAGTCACACCAGTGGTTTGAACATTCTAGTTGGTGTTCATGGGATGTGGGCCAGGCCAAAGTGTATTTTTCAAGATATCCGCCTGGTGGCCATATTTGTAGTCCGATAGTCAAACTCTGTATTTTTTAAGGTACCCCTCCAATGCATGTTTATGCAAGATACGAAGTTGCTCAGTGACATAATGACAAACTGTGGCAGGTTCGTCACTTTTGTCAAACTTTGACCTCTGTGACCTTCAAAAGTAGGTCAAATCAAAAACCCATTATATATGCTATGTACCCTTATTACCGGTAGCTACACCTATGATAAAAATTTGGAGATGATCTAGTCATTAGTTTAGGAGTTATTGCACTTTTTGTGTTTTTCGTTTCCGCCACCTGGTGGCCAAGCTGAGAGTCGAATGGGACCGAAACCTGGTGTCGTGGGTCATCTGACCTAGGGGTATATATGTACCAAGTTTCAGATCAATAGCTCCAGCGGTTATGAAACGTGCCCTGCTAACGGACGACGAGATGACGACGGACGCTGCACCATCGTAATAGCTCACCCCAGTGAGCTAATAAAATGTACACACATTTACAGTCTATGTACAGGCTTATTAAAACAGTCTAGAAGGTGGACTAATTCCACATTAGCCCTGCAAATTAGCCAAATTTTAATGTATTTTGATGAAATTTTGGAAAAGTGGCTTGAGAAATTCTGCTCTCGCAGTAGCACAACTCCTGCTTGACAAGGAGAAAACCCATGTGCTTTTGTTGATTGAAAACATGACAAGACACGTTTTCTAAGCAATACTGCCCTCCAATAGTGAACTGCAGTATCTCCACTTAGTTTCAAGGGGAGTACGGCCAACTGATAGATCAGCCTTTATGTACACTACTTTGTACCTGGATGCACAAAATAGTGCTATTACCTCAATCCCCATGTTCCCCCTGATCATGAGAGGAGGGCCAATACTTCTGACATTCAGTCCAAGCTCAGTCCGAGATTCTTACACCTATTTACACTTCGCACACTCATACTAAAAACAAAATCTGACATAAGATTATAGCACTGTCATAAATAATTTTGGCTAAATGAAGGCATTGAGGAAATTGCATTCCAATACATGCCACTGTGATCATTTATGCCTTATAGCGTAACAATTTTCAGTAACACATGTACATGTACCTGTCTGCTTCACATGTGTGTATAGGCATTTCGACAACAGAAATATTCCATATCCAAACCCTTGCAATGATTCACAGGGTCTTGGCATATTATTTCATTCCTTGTTATGGTTGCCTAGCATTTTCAGGAAACTGGCAAATGCGTAATGATTGGTTGGTGAGTGTCTACAACAAATGAACGCCGATATCTTCCACCAATCGACGATGTGAATGCTCGGGTTGCCTGAGAAATCAAGATTGCAAACGGTTGAGGAATACGATGAATAGAAGATGAAGTGGATGATTTAAAGTTACAGGAACAAACGTTTAAGACCTCAGGAATAATGCCCTCTTCTAATTACTGAGGGTTCTTTATTTGTTTGAATCTCTACATCACCCATTCTTCCACTATGCATCATAATCTCAGAGCAACCATTTGCGGGATGCTGGGTACGGTACCGATACCGGTAGGTTTGAATCTCTGCTAACAATGGAGTCTCAAAGCTTCCGATTGGTCAGTTTAAATTATGGTGGTGCATCATGTTTATTATGCTGGTTGCAGTGAGTTAGTGTGCATTTGCTGTGCATAAACCTTGAATTGAAGTAAACAAACTGCAATGAATGATACTCACTTTATAAACTCGTGACGAGCCATTCCAATGATTTGGAATTTCCTCCATATTTTGGTTCCTTCAAGGAAAATGTCACAGCCCGTACACCAGTCTAAAAACACATACAGCATTACAGGTAATATACAATACAAAGGAAGAGAGTCAATTTTTTAAAGCAATAAGATCAAGAATAAGTTTAGGTCCCCACTTTCCCTGCATCCAATCCAGTGAACACCACTTTTAAATCGTCAATTCTAAGCAAAAAGGCACAAATCATCAAAGCGCAGTCACACGGCTCGTCTCACGGCTTGTCTACGAAGTGAACAGTTTTAACAGCACACACGAACAATTCCAAGAACAGTTGAACAGATGAAGAACAGACGAACTCCATAATGAACAGATGAACTCCATAATGTTCCCCAAATCTTCCTTAGTCCTCACATCATCGACAAATAGCACCACCTTCATGTAATTACCACTCTTCACAACGATCACAGGTACCTCCGCATACATGTAAATTGCCACATTGACCCTTGACCTCTCCTAGATCGTACTGAGCAGCCGTCTTCATAAAACGACACCCATCCGTTGACGCTCAGCACTGAGATTGATGGGAAGAGTGATGTCTCTTTTTAGTGCCATGAGATCCGTGCGAAGCTTCACTACTTCGACTGTCCCTGAAAAGGTAGAGTGAAATGGTGAATTTCGGAAAAAAACTCGACGAAAACGAGCCAGAGCTCAGTGAGAGTGAATGAAATTGTCAAGAAGTTGTGCAAAGTATGATCTAACAAAATGCAATGTATCTTCCCGAATACCTTTTTGTTATGGAAGCTGTTATCAAGCAAGAACATATTTCTGACAGGCCATACTTCTCATTAAAGCCATAATAAGTAAGTTAGTATTTATAAGTAAAGGCGGTGACAGACTGGCGCGTAAGCAATGCGTCGGGAAAGAGTTCAACTAATCAGGGAGGCGGTAACACGGACCAAAACATCTACCGAAGAATCTGATTGGCGGAACGCCTGCACGACGTGCCACGTACGTACCAGTCTGTCACCGGCTTTAGCAGACTGAGAGCGGTCTTTGGCACTCATATCATCATGGCATCCAATTCTTGTGTTTCACAGACTTCAAAGCTGACTAAGGATGCAATTAGCCAGTTGCAGCATTTTAAATGTTATGTCAGAGAGTTACAAGGTACATGTAGCTTCAATCTAGAATGGTAAGCTGTCAACCAGGATAGAGGTCTTCCATTTTATGCCGCATTCAAGTAGTTGAACTATTGAACTATTGAAGACAAAGGGTGACCAATGAAACTACAGAACAGACCACTACATGTTGTGAGGATAGCAGTTTAATGAAACACTCAAAGACGAAGAATGTCAAGCACTAGGCCCGGTTGCACCAGCTATGCTCAAAGTTAAGTTTGAGGTTGACCTCAACTAAGTACCGGTAATATGATTTGCCATTAAAATTTGAGGTTGAGAACGACTTTGAGGTTAGCTTGAGCACAAAGTCGACCTTAAGTATGACTGGTGCAACCGGGCCTAAGATTTCTGCCAGGGGTTCTGGATTCTCTTCATGTTAGAGAGGCGTGACTGAAGATGCAACCAGTCACACAACGGACCTGCAAGTCCTTCAGAGGGTTTGTGTGTTAGGTCCATGGACTTAACTCCATCTTTGAGTGTCATCTGCGTCAAGCTTCCAAAATGGACTAAACAATACCTTTCACAGTGGAGTGAACGCAGATCTCCACCAGCTACAAAACAGAACTAGAAATTGACTCGTCAGTCAATTTGAGGACCGCCCTTGGATATAGGGAGATTGGCCCGAGTTCACGGATAACTATGCTGTGAAGATAGATGTTCAATAGACAGGATCGAGAGATCATAAAATTTTAACATACAGAAAGATCAATACAAGATGCGCATTGAATTGAAAGCCAAATTGACATGATTTATTTTTGTCACTATCAAATTGTACAAAATATTGATTATTTAACCTTGTTAAAGACGGATGACGAAATCCTCGTCACAGCATTCGCTTCCACAGTGCCGGATGACGAGATATTGGTCATCTCGTGGTTCTAAATATAGAGCGATAGCACATGGCCCCAACAGCCGTAACCATCAATGAAGTGATTTGTTGTTCCTTCTGCTTAGCTCAGGGGGCAGCACAAGTCAGTTGATACATGCATTGATACATGCGATAGAACAATAAATTTCATCAAAATTTCACACTTTATTGTATTCGGATGACACCAAGAATCAATAGGGTTCTGTGTTATATGCATATCTATTATTCCTGAAACTTTTGACGCGATACACGACATACTTTTTGAGTTATCCTGGTCAAACCACAGATTGGATGAAGAATGAGAGAGAGAAATTTAGTAAAAACAATGAAGACCGCCCCATTGAGATGGGGGGTGGTCTTAACAATACACACAACCTTTATTGTCACCAAACGACACCACTCAACACGATCACGATCCTTTCAGAGGTGAAATGGGGAGACCTAAGAGAGTTCTAGCACATCATGTTCACATCACAACATTTTCATTTTACACGATCTATAACTCACTGTGTAAACCCTCACTATAACTGCACAAAGAAGAAACAGATATGACTTTGATCATTGTTGTGCCAATACATGTACTGTTGTGATATGTTTAATTAGATACAAAAGGATATTCCGAATGTGGATTTATATGGGCTTAAAGCACACGGTGCATTACCGGTACTAGCCCATTACTAGCTGTTGTGCCGATGCTAAGCCACAGACCCCAACTGTTGTCGTCCCTCTCCAGTCACATTAGCTGTCTTTCCCTTGACACCCCAGACACAGAGCACCACAGGCCTGTTGGGTGCCCCCCCCCCCCTTCAACGGAGTTTGCACACCATTACCAACATTAACACTCCCAAGGACATCACCCACCAGGCCCTGTCCTCCAGTTGGGATGCTTAAGTAACTTGATGATTATTGGGAGGCAGGTTACTGAGCCACATCCATATTACCATCCTTGCACCCAGGGTCTTCACAACCGTTCCCCTCCACGCGCTTGGTTCAGAGGAAGGGGTGTGACCGTAAATGACCTGAGATTCTCAGGATGCCATATTATATTCATCGCCACGTACCAGGAAAGTTGGAGGGCAGTTAGTATTTAGTGAAATGGTGCCACATGTCACTACATGACCAAGATTGAGATGTGGGTATCATAACTAGCTGATGTGACTGAGGCCAAGTTTAAGTGATAGTTTGGTGTCAACATTCTGCAAGTTTCAGTAATTCTGTAAGACCAGGGTCAACCGCACAGGAAGGCTGATCAGAATCAAAATCATTTAAACGGTCATGGTCCTTAAAGGACCTTTGCGAGTTTATGAACCGTTTTGTATTGGTGCGCATGCGTCGAACTTCTTTTTTTTTTTGATAATGCTATCGGCAGTTAATTATAACGCATCTTCCCATCAACTAAACCGCTGATAGGCACCGAAAGCACTATCGGGACTTTCTGTGCGGTCGGCCCAGGGCAGTTAAAACGCTTCAGTCGTGACTTGACTGAGGCCAGATTTCAGCAACAATTTGATGTTTAAGCCGTTAGTTAGATTGTTCCACGACAGTCGGAACACCTCAGTTGTGACTTGACTGAACAAGGTTTCAGAAACACTTTGAATTTTACATTAGTGCCAACATGAGGCATGCAGCAAGCTAGTCAAAACCTTCAGTTGTGATTTGACTGTTTCAGCCCGACACCAAATGAAATTTAAACTTGACCTCAGCCATTATGGATGACCTGTAATGGAAATCAAACGTGATTTGATTAGTGACGGAGTAATGGAATATACATTAGTCATTCACTCTACAATATCATACATACATGTATTTAAGAGCATCGGAGAGGAGACTTACAGTAAACCCCAAATATTCAAGCATCTCTTAGAGTGTGTTTTCCACAACACTTTGCAAAATCACTTTCCCAAAAAATCCATCAAATTGTGTATTTTGCACTCCATTTTGGTCTGAAAGGATCAAACGAGAGCTGAATGAAATGCCTCTCGAGTTCCCCAGAGAAATTTCTGGAAACAAGGCACTGTAATTCGGCTCGTTCACACTACTGTAATTGTTCTGATACCAGCCATAAAAAGACAACTTTAAACTTTACATGTGCTAAACAAGTGCTTAGTATTTTTGACTTACCAAAAATTCGTCATATCTCATTAAAAATATCTTGAGGTTTACCCAGTCAAATGAGCACGATAGAAGGTGTGTCATTGTAAGGTACCAGTAATTTGATTTTATCAGTGGGATAATTACCTGCCGGAAATCACTGTGAATCTCCAGGTATCAGAGACAGGAGGAATTTAGTTTGACAATAGAGGACATGACATATCAAGGGCATTCGCAGTGTGAGGGAAAGGGGTTAAATGAAACTGACCAATGATATTTTTTGTTAGTTTTTCAGAGATGATAGATCCATGCACCTTGTGACTGGTTCTTATTTTTTCTCAAACTTACCGCTTTTTTCTTGAAGGTAAACTAGTACAAAAACACAGAGGTTTGTCAATTTTCTTTTACACTGCAAACAACTTTTCACAATAACAGAAACATACTCGTAGATGGAGTTACATCACCATGACCATGACGAAACTGGACTATCGTAGTATTTCGTTACTATGTAAGTGTTGACAGATTTTATGAAAAAACATCAATAGTTTTATGTTTTAAAACAAACAAAATCCTGAGATTTTCAACTTCATGCATTTAGACAGAACACCATGCATCGATCAACAGAACTATGTCACTCATGCAAACTGCACCACGTGACTTACATCTGCGTCAATAGGGGGCAGGTTTGAGTCTGCACCTAATGCGTTTGAGGACTCGGCGCTGTTTAATTTTTCCGCCTCCTTGTCAGCCGCTTGTTTGTCTTTGATTGCTGTGCATAGTTTTTCTTTCTCAGCAGCCTCAAAGGCAGCAGATATGCTAAGAGAGAGTTAGTGAAAAAATTTCAAAATTCTTCACCAAATGCAGAAAATCCCAATACTTATTTTCTTTTTTTGTGCTAAAAATCCCAAAACTTATTTTCCTATTTTACTAAGTGTTGAAAATCCCAATAAATATTTTCTTGTTTTACTAGGTGCTGAAAATCCCAATTCATATTTTCTTGTTTTACTAAGTGCTGAAAATCCCAATACTAATTTTCTTATTTTAATATGTGCTGAAAGATCCAATGCTACCAGGAGTTTTTCTTTCAAATGCATCATAATGCCAAGGTGCTTCAAGTCATTTCATGGTGATAATCAGATCATGTCACATGCCCCCATGCATACTCTGGCAAGCAATATTTCCATCCTGTCATCAGTGTGATAGTCTATTCCTCTGGTTTTGTCGACAGCTCAACTCACTTCAGCAGTCAACAGCTTTTACCAAGATTGTAAAATGCAACCTATGGATGCTTCTTTGAGTAGAGTCTGAAAGCCCGATGCACATTCCAGGCAAAGCTTTTTTGATAGTTTCACAAATTCTTTATCTTACCTCACTGGATGGGCAACAACCTACCGGGGTACTTAGCTGAGGAGCCAAATAAACTCATGACCAACTTATCTTTGTATATATACATGTACAGCATGCGGGCCCCAACTGGGCTGCTGCATTATTTGAGAAGCACCTCAAAGTTTAATCATGGTGAGATCTTATTACCTAATACTGGATGTCTCCATCGGAACTGCACCTGTTGGTTGAGCATTGCTTAGAAAAACTTGTTGATGAGCTGTCATTAAAGGCATGCCGAACCCAAAAAACACCACCGTCCTAATTTTTCACCACCTCCAAAGGAACATTAGCGAATTTGACAATAAAGAGCTTGTGCCGTCAGAAAATGCACCGATATGCTCGGGATAATAACATTCGCCAAATATTGCACTTTTCTTGTCGAAACGTTCAAGTTTGACACTACTGATGACATACATACCTTCTGTGGCAGTGTTTGCCTCTTTTTAAGGTCTGCATGGCCACACTCGAGGCAATCATGGGCTGCAGTTTCTCCTTCACACAGTTGTAATTTCGCTCCAGCTCGCGTTGGTACTCCTTCTGGTTTGAACCGATCATGTCTTTGTTCTTTTGTAGGGCTATGTGACATCTGGAAAAGAGGACATCCACATTGAAGTCATTCAAAACATGAGTCACCCATAAACATGCTGACTGATCGCCGTGTCAAAGTTTTCTCACATACTGGGGTATTGATTGAAAAATATTTGAAGAAATGTTGCTTTTTTGAACTATCTGAAGAAAGTTTCTTCAAATTTTTTTCCAATATATTTCCAATGTTTTAAAAAAATTCAACAAAAATACAGTCTGTTCGAACCTGGGGGCAGAGTCTGCTGGACTCTGGGAATAGATGAGTTACGGGTTAAGGGCAAATCTAAGCAGCCTCAGCACAAACCCTACATACGTACTTCAGCAATCTCCACTTTTCCTAAACAGGCTAACACAATATTACAACTTCAGGTAAATCTTGCAAAATTTCTTACTTTCTGAGGAAATCTTTGAACGAGAGCCTTAGTTTGTTGTGGTGACGATTGGCAGCTACTCGTCCCTCAGCCACCTCGGAGAGAAAGACAGAGGCAACCTCCACTGGGCCCTGGTTAACTGTTGTGCCGATGCAGCCCTGCAGCACCATCTGGAGGATCTTTGGATCAACAGGGTCTTGGATCAATGCGAGTGTCAATTCACGTGTCTTCTTTTGAACATCCTCAATTGCAACTTCGATTGGAGACAAAATGATCTGGAAAAACAAAGTACCGGAACTGGTATTGGAACGATTCAGTTAGAACCTGAGAAGGGAAAATCCATGATCCGCAAGAAAAATTCAGCAAGATTCACCAAGAATGCATGCAACAATAAATATATCAGGCAGTCATATGGAAATCGGCATGCCGAAGTGTTGGACACTTACCTGTTCTCTGCTGACAACTGGGAGTCTGGTCCTAATGTAGGGGAATGCCTGAGATGTTGTCAAGATTGTCTTGCGCTTGTACTGTTCCCGTAGTTCACCGTGCGCACGGCCATCCAGGGTGAATGGGGTCGCATACATGAAGCTCTCTGTAAAGAAATGTATCGAAAAATTGAGTTACTCTTACATTTATCTATTTCACTCACAGTAACGCAAGTTCAAATTAGGCCTATACAATGTAGATCTTTTAGATTAAGGCCCCCAAACGAAAGTGGCAAGTGAAACTGTATTAAAACCACAGCTAAATCAGAATCACTGGCTAAAGAACTTACAGTCGTCCTCAAATTTAGTCATACCCCCATGAAAAATTATAGGAAAAATATTTAAAAAATACAAATGAGCTGAACTGGCACGTCTTAGGCTTCATTGAATGACATTTAATTGGAATGTACAGAGATTTTTAAAATACGGCCAAAATATCACAGAGATATCACAATTTCAAAATATCATGAAAAACTCAACTTTTTAAAAGTTCAAATATCTGATTCGAAATCGATATCATATCATCCTATGACCAATTCTAAAAACTGCAGTGAAGAAAGTTTTCGAAAATCTCACTTCGATTTTGTGAAATTGCAAAATATCATTTGAATTTTCAAATTTGATACTTTGATAATTTCAGGAATTTTGAAAAAAATCGAATGCCATCAGACCCAGAGAGTCAAATGAAAAAGATTCCAAAGTATTTTTCTGACTTGTTAAATCATATGAGAGAGTTATTTCAATAAATGGCAAAAAATGAATAAAAAAGCATCGAAATCACCAGTTTTTAAAAAATTATGCCGCAAAAACGAAGTGGTATATTGATGCCAATCTTTCTTCACAAAGTTTCCATGATAAGGTAGTATGATATGAAATCAATTTCGAATCAAATACTTGAAATTTTCAAAAGTTAGGATTTTCATGATATTTTGAAATTGTGATATCTTTGTGATATTTGGTCAATATTTTTCAATCTGTGTACATTTCGAGTAAAGGTCATTAAATGAAGCCCAAGACGTGCAAGTGCAACTGATAGGTATTTTCTAAATATTTTTTCCATACTTTTTCATGGGGTATGAATAAATTTGAGGACGACTGTATACTTATGGACGCCTCGTTTAAACCTGGGCCATTGAACCATCTTTTTTGAAGATGGGGATTTGGCCTAGTGGTTTAAGGCGTGCTGCCCCTTAGTGCTGGCGATTGATGCCTTATGCGAGGGTCCGTGGGTTCGATTCTGGTGGGAAGCAATGTCTTTCACCTTAGAAACTCGATTTCTATTTCATATACTGGCTGAAAAACGATGATGAACAAAGATGAATATAAGAGTACTCACTTATGTTATAATTCTTGTGGAAGTACGTATGTCTCTGAAGCTTCTCATAGGCATCAAAGTATGGTTCTACATAAGTAATCTGAATGTAGGCCTTGTTTTGTTCCAACTTGTCTCTTTCCACCGTGTTGGAATCTTTGATCATCTTCAAGTTCTCCTCACCGAATCTCTCACCGTAGAAATTCTGAAATGATAAATAGGTACCACGTGGTGTTTGACCTGAGCAGACGTCATCCTCAGGTAAGGAATTCTTCCAAATTTTGAGCTTTGCAGTAAACAATTTGAATGAAAATTTGTCACAGTTATCAGTTGAACAGGTCTCAAGCTCTTGAACTGTGTCATTCATATTCATTGACATCCTTACCTCTAATCTATGAGATATCTCAGGCAGTTTAGTAATAGCTGGCTCCTTGTATATGAACTCCTGGCCATCCAAGTCACCAAATTTCTCACCATAGAAACCGACACGGAAGTATGTCCCAAACATCCTCTTGCCCTCCTGTAGAAAACAGAATACATTTGCATACAAAAGAAAAGAAGATGGAGGTAAATGGAGGGGTGACCTGTCACATACATGTCGGCCTACTCCAAACCTTCAAGAGAGGTGGTACGTCACTAAAGAACAGCCTAATATAATACCCACTAACCAGATATACATGGTGCTACAGGAACTCAGAGAAAGGCAAGCCAAAGTCATTCAAAGAGTCACAGATTTCTGAAGTTAAATTTCAGAAGTCTCTAAAGAATTTTTACAGAAATGTAGGTACCAGTAAGTCTAAGCCAAATCTGATCTTCTGACTGACTGACTGACTGAAAAGCCAAGTATTGTTGAAGAACCACAACACAATGTGATGAAATGGAATTCACACAAAAAATATACCCAATGTAAAAGTATGCACCATACCTGTCTGATGACATTATTGAATGCCTCCTGTAGCTTCCCATGGATGATAGCCAGTCGTTTGTAATCTCGGCTGTACTCATGGATTGGTATCAGCACCTTATAGACCTCATTCAAGGATTCGTACATGCCAGCCTAGAAGAAAATTAAGATGAAATTTGAATGGGAAAGTTGAAATGCCAGTTTGAAGTGGCCCAAAAACACGAACATGTGAACAGCTACATGTAGCATAGGGACATGGGGGGGGGCAAATGCACCTCATATATCAGTGATAACAGTGTCTTCCATGCAGATTTTCGGCAGAAATTGGCATAAAGTGCAGTTCTGCCCGCCATAGAGCCCTTTGCCCCCTGCCAAGACAAAAAGCCAGCTATAGTCCTGGTAAACCCATCGAAGTCACTCAAAATACAAGCAGAAATTCACGGAAAAAAAGACATATCTTGACTCACCATGTTGAATGAGCTTGCAGCTTGTTCCAACAGACCAATCATGCCACTTTCCGTGAAGTACTTTCCTGTACAAATACCCTCACCATCGGGTGAAACCACGTCATCTGAGACGGCACTCTCCTCTAGCACATTAGATGAGATGTTCTGAAACAGAAAGACTGAAAAGTCAGAGATAGACATGGAAATCTGTGGATGATCTTTACTGCCCAATGGGAGCACTCAGCCGCGCATATTGCCAACAGATGGCAGCAAAGTCTTAGCGGACCAATGTACAGGAAAATCTATGTGATTGCTGCTCGATCGATAATGACTGGGTCCGCTAGATGCATTGAATTGGGCCCTAGTGACACCTAGTGGTCAACTCGCTGACAGCTCCTATTGAGGGCCATAGCAAATTTTTCCACCCACAAATCATGGTCAATCAAAATTGCAATTTTTTTGCTGAGTAGATACTTGCAATTTACATGTATTGCACCTCTAAAGCCTAATTCATACTTTGATGCACGACCATCGCCGGCGACCGACCCACGATCTTGCGTTTGACGCCGACCCCGTCGCACGATTTGGTCGGCGTCCGATCGCGAGACTGTAATTACTTGAGTCATTTCATAACGCATTGCCGTCACTGAAATACGCTGGAATATGAATCAACTCCACGAAGTCAGCGTCCAGGACCCATATTCATAAAACTTTGCTACAGCTTAGTTGGTTGCTAGTTGTGTACACTGGCCTCTACAAACTACCGGTAGACACTTTAGCAGGTAACTAGGCCTAGCCTAGTCTTTTCTAGAGTTTCAGATTGTAAAGTTCCACTTGAAAAAGACCCCGGTTGGGGTCGAAAATTTGTGAATTCTGGAGATTGACTTCTTGCTTATTATAACTAGGCCTAGAAAGGTTACCGGTATATGAATATGGGCCCAGATTTTGATCGTGTGTCGAACACCAATGGTGGTGTGTCGAAGTATGAACTAGGCTTTATACCGACACTTTTCAAAATTTTGTTCTCTTTAATACTACAGACCAACTTTTTCTACCTTGTCAACCAGTGCATTTTTCTTGATAAATGAAATGTACAACACAATAATTACCTGGAATGAGACACAGCCGACTGGCAGATGAGGTTTATCCTCCAACATGTTGAGATATTCTCCTACGAGGCCTGCGGCATGAATCAGGCACTGAGCTGCCTCTGCATGGTTACCTCTCTGGAAGAAGTTGAAAATTTCAATCAGATTTAAGCATTATAATTAAAGATTTTTAACGACTTCAGTGCTGATTTACCAGGACAGCACATCTGGGCAAATGCCAAAGGTTTACATTACGAGTGATACCATGATGCCTTTTCAAGTGAAATTTTGTGTTGCAATGTATGCCGCAGCAATGATGTTGTGTCCCGATTAACTTGGACTCGGCTTGCTACTTAATGACACCAAATGTGTGTGCCACCCTTTCCCTATTTCTTGGGTCCAGTCCTGATATCCAAATCACCGAATAGTCAAATTGAAAGTGCCGATACTGACCTCGCTGTGTTTTCCAGCCATGTTTTGAAGCCACGTGAGCCGAAGGTCTGGCGAGTTCTGGTAACCTTTAGCAATCCTGTACATCAGATCTATCAACATCTCTGGGTCTTCCTGGAACTCCTTCATCTTGACTGTATCCGAAAGGATCATGTGAAGATTGAAGATCAGATCTCGTACCTTTTAACACAGAAGAACAAAGAAAAGCAATAAGTGTAGATTTTTACGTGGGAACTAATACATTCCTCAATTGCTGACACCTCCTGTTTGCACAGGGTATTTCAGATCTACATTTGGGATTCAGCTCAGTCTTTTCTGAAATCTAGTGTGTAAAAGTGCCAGCCTGAAGAAGACCCCGGTTGGGGTCGAAAATTTGCAAATAATCTGGAAATGGACTTTATAAACATTATCATATTGTGTGTCGATTTTTGTGCACGCCTTCTCTTCGGAACTAATACAAAGAGCTGAAAAGCCACAACGGGATTTGAACTGGTGACATTCTACTTCTCAGTCCTATACTCTACCACCTGAGCTAAAGAGATATCTCCCCCTCCCTGGACTGTAGCAACATACATGTACCGGAAGTTATCTTCTGTTTACACAAAGCACAATAACTGAAATTTGTACAAACGAACAATCTTCTCATCCCCACAACCTACCTGGTCAGGGAAAGTCGTCTCCTGCAGTTCAGCATCAGCCTCAGCATACGTCAAGATCGTCTTCAGGGACTTCCTCAGGTATTCCTCATTGAACGTGTGGGACTTGCCAACAAGTCGACTCAGAGCCATCGTCACCTGCATCTTCACTCGGGCAAAGTTCTACAAAGCAGAAGGTATAAAATTTTGAAGATTTCAGAAATTTGAAAAGCAAATCACGATTGATTTCTAATTTGTCTGGTCTTTTTACAACCAAGCAGGGTGGGATTTCAGATGCCAAAGTGTTAATGTAACTCCTAGGAATGAACCCCTTTCATCCTAACATCTTTTGTTCTTCTTGTTGTCTTGGCACGTATTACAGAATACAGAGATCACACTAAGATTCCCACCAATACTCCTTTTGCAAATGGGAGTCACCTCCAACTTGTTTTTGCAAATGGGATTCACCTAAAACTTTTTTTGCGCATGGGAGTCGCCCACAATGTTTTTCAGCTGCTCAACAAAAGTACAGGATGCCAGTCCTGTGAATTTAAAGTAAGATTTGAAGACAGGGAACCACTTTTTACTTACATTTCCTATTTCAAAGTTCTGCCTCATAAGTAAGTAGAGAGATGCGCTGGCGTGGGAACGGGTGTTTCCAATGCAAGAACTGCAGTGTTTTAGTAATTGAAGACAGAGGTCTGCACACTGTTCTGTTTCTTCTTCAAATAACAGCTCAGGAAACTGAAATAGATCAAAGTAAAACAGATCAGTTAAATATTTTGGAAAGTTTTTGAAATTGAACATGAACTGGAATGGCCAGGTGGACCCCCTCGAGAATGGAAGTTTTTGAAATTGACCATGAACCGGAAGGGCCTGGGGCCTTCTTCTCTAGTTCCTGAATCCACCCTTGACAGAGACATTTAATTGGGCGAACGATGCAGAGAATCAAAGGAAGGCAAATTATCTATATTGTGGGGGGGGGACTGTCCTAATTCTAACTTACCTTCGACACCAGTGACCTCTGCACAGCAAACATATGTTGTAGAACCGAGGAGCTCTGATTGAGAGCCAAGCTGTGTAACAACACCCTCAGTACACTGCTCAGGACTGATTGTAGTGATTCTGAGCCCTGGACTATCTGGATAATCAGATCTAACATATCGATGCAGACCATCGCCACCTCGGTCGCAAGGTTACCCTCGACATGGGCGTCTATCTCGACATCCGACTTTGGTCTGAAAGACAGAAAACACGAGTTTTCACTTGTTTTTTTAGACAATAGGAGCATTCAGCCGAGTGTATTGCCAAAAGATGGCAGCACAGTTCTAGTGGACCAATACAAAAGAAACTTCTCTTGATTGGTGTTCAATCAAGAATGAATGGGTCCACTATATGCATTGAATTGGACCGTAGTGACACCTATTGGTCAACTCACTGACAGCTCCTACTGGGCCAGAGAAAACCGCCCAGGGGGTCAAAACATTTTTTTCTGTGTTCAGCATAGTATGGACATATACCGGTGATCAGGGCCGTATCTAGCATAGGGACAGGGGG
>NMRB01000430.1:208807-220125 GCA_002633025.1 Notospermus geniculatus | reverse complement strand
AATGTTGAAGTTCATCACTTCACAACAAAAATTGCTTCCAAAACACTCATAACATCATTTTTTGGAAAGTATCTAACCTTTCAGACCTGGATACAACTACCGACTATTCGATGGTACTGCTTGTTTTTGAGGTCATCTAATAATTTATGTACAATGATCTCCCAATTGAGTGTGGAAGAAGAAAGAAAGAAGGATAGAAAAATGCTACCTAGTAATCTCAAGATGGTCCCTACATTGAGAAATGTAGGGACCATAATGACAGCTGGTTTTGAGCCCAGCCGAGTAGGCAAAGCCATAATGATTTCCATATCTCTTTGAAATCAAACACCACCAATTAACAGAGTGTTTACTTTAAATGACATGTTTGAGTGGAATGTTGAAGATTCCCACTGATGCCACATGTAAAGGCACAGAGACATGCTGCCACAGAATACAAAGCAGTGAAAATTCACAATTATCAGGGACATATCTGATGAAAGCCATCAAATAATTTACAATGCCAATCTAATTATTGGGTCCACTGGGTTGACTTTTGAAAGAATATGTGACCCAATCTAGTAAAAGTAGTATATGTCGCAACTGAGGAAAGGGTTAACAGTCTTACAACACAACAGCTGAAATACGGCTCTGCAGATTGACAACAGTAGTGGACAGCAGTGATAATAGTTGAGTAAACTGATGACCAGTGATGATCACTTGTGTTAAACATGCGCCTAGTTTTGCTAGATTGGGTCACATACATACTGGTATATGAACAAGGGGAAATAAATGAAATGCAGTCGGGCCATAGCTGATTTTAACAAAGATTATGGAAAGATACCGCTGTCAGTGGGGAAGCAAAGTAACAAGTTTGCCTGCACTGAATCATGAACGGTCACAACTGACATGGGGTACATCTACGAGATGAATGAAACACATAATACTAACCTTGTATTCAAAATTGTAGATTGTGAGATACAGGACCTCCAGGATTTGGTTGAGTTTGGTGAGCGGCATTTCTGACCACCACTGACGTAAGAACTGGGTGTCGATGTTCTTCAGCACCCACTGGAAACACATCAGTAAGCTTCGGGTGCCCTCTGCTGTGAGCACGGTGCGGCGGGACTGGAAAGTTAGGAACAAAATGTTAGTGCTGCTTGTGAAGTCATGTATTTTCACTCATGTACTGCAACTTGAGTGTCATGAGTGGCACAATAGAAACACCTAGCCTGCCACCTCAGACATTCGAGGTTCAACCCCCCCTCGGACCCAGTCTTCAAGTGACACAAAGGTTATACTCTTTCACAGAACGTTTTTTTCTGGGCACTCTGGTTTCCTTCTGCTATAAAGTAAATCGCCCTCTGTTGTCTGCAGAACAAACAAGACCAAAGGTAACACTTCGCTCTCAATACAATACTTTTTTCAAATGCATTGCAAACCTGCAGAACGATAACTGAATTGTTTCAAATTTTGTCACGACATTTTAGATTTGGCACAGTGCCATTGGCACTATTTTTACCTCATCTGCCCCCGAGTCCAGCAGACGGCATTGTCTGCCAAAGTTTTCTCACATCCTATGGTATCAATTGAAAAATTTGTCAAGAAAGTTTGTTCCCATCAACCATCTGAAGAATTTTTTTTCAAATTCTTTCCAATTCGTATCCATTGTTTGTAGATAACTTTGACAGAAGATACTGTCTGCTCAAACCTGGAGGCAGATGAGTTAAGCAAAGATAGCTGCTATTCGACTTACCTTCTGATAATCATAATCAGTGTCTCCCTGGTTAGCTTGCGGGAGACTTGGCACGCCACCAGCACCCGATACAGGAGCACCGGCTATTGCCATGGCAACATCGCGATCAATGCCCTTCTCATCGTCGAGAAATGATGATGGCCCGCTGCGAGGTTTTCCCTCCTGGTTCGGATCGAAAAGTTGTGGCAGGGAGTCGATGACGATGTTGATGAGCGGGAGATACAACATGGCCACTCTGGCCTTGACCTCTGGGTCGGAATAACGTGGGTCCATGTCGTGACTTGTCAGTAAGTTTCTGATGACGTTGATGGCCTTGTTGTGCACGGCACTGTTGCTGACGAGAGAAAAATTTTAAAGGTCAATCACAGAGGTCAAGAATGGCTGAGGAAGTGTCAAGAAATACACACAAAAGACAACGGATTTATGAAAACTCTGTGGTAGTGTGTTTATTGGCAGACTGTCTGATAACATGCAGGGCCGTAGCTGGCATAGGGACGGGAAGGAATGCCCCCAGACATCTACAATTTTTCGAACTTGAGTATGATGATTCCACTTACTGAGATTCAAATGATGAAGCCAAATCACAGAGTACCAGCCCCACGAGGAAATGCTGATGTCTAAAATCATTGCTGAGCTCCGTAAACACAGCCTGGTCCTTCTGGATGAACGTAGTCAATGTTGACGTAAACGACTGCTGCGATGCTGTGCTTGCAATACTCGGCGTGGGACTAGATGGTGCCGAGGCAGGACATGCGATTGGCAAGTTCAGGGGGACGTAGTGCTCATGACTGCAGACGATGCGTAGGAAGTCTAGTTTTAGGAGCTCCAGTGTGGTGGCGTCGCCGAGGGAGTAGACTTTGGCAGACACCTAAAATGTACAAGAACAAGAGGTCCCTTGGCCTTGAAGCTCAGCTGACAAATTACAAACGGTACAGACAATGAGTTCGTAAGGTCACTCCTGGGTTTTCAGGGGAGGTAGCCAGACTCAAACGGGGCAGATTTGAGCTCTTCTGCCCTGAAAGCAGCAGGGTTAAGTTTCTTACATATCAGAGATACATACATGTAGGCCTAGGCATGACAGGTTTTGACAGATTCCAACCCAAGCCTATAATGGCGTCACTCCACTACTGCAGAGCTTATTAAGTCAAGAACTTTCAATGTACTCACAGTTTTGCAGTAATCTTTGATGAGCTGAAAGACATAGCCTCGGTCCATCAACGAGAGCATGTCATGAAGGAAGAAGGCAAGGGCAGTGTTTAGATTGCGGATGAACACCTGATCCTGGAATGAAGACAAAGAGAAATGTGAGCCTTTTTTATGTGAGGCTTCATATACATGTAGTGCTTTCAACTAATACAGTTTTGTAGATTACTGGACCTTGTGTATCACATGGCCCACGATAGGGTGTACTACAGGCAAGGTATAGACCTACATGTGTGTCTAATGCCCTTGTCATGGTCCCCCTAAAATCCACACTATGCATGACAACTCTGCAGTGGATGTTAGGAGGGTGAAGGACCAATATTACCCTAGCTACCACTGTGCAATCCAAATCAAACTCCACTTTCTGGTAAAAGGTAAAATTTTCCAGCACAGACATGTTACACCTCTGTTTTTTATTCACCTTTTGATATCTATCCACAATATCTTTGGTGATCATGCCAATGAGGCCAGTGATATCCTCGATGAATCGCTGAGAGAAGCGTGATTTTCTCAATGTTCCCAACTTGTGGTATCTGTCCAAGTGCTCGGCCATACTCTTGGTCTGCAAATAAAGGAATGGGACATTAAAACCAGGTTTAAAGCAAAGACATGAACCTGCCTTAAGGCCCGTTTACACATGCAACTTTTCATATGCAACTTCATGCAACTTGTTGCATAAACCTGATGAGACCAAAAAGTTTCATAAAAATTGCATGTGTAAACGGGCATGCAACTTGTTGCAACTTGATCACGCTGGATGTTGCATCGATTTTTCTATGTGTAAACCGTCCCAGGTAGTTTGCAACAAGTTGCAAGTTGCTGCAACTTGCAACTTGGTGCAACCTAGTGTAAACCGCCCTTTACAGCTTGACTACCTTTTGGGATTTAGCCTGAAGTCATTTGCCTAGAACCAAAATACAGTGTATCGACCAACCTACCATGATTTCAAAGAAGAACCAAGCATTTTCTAGCGACAACTGTCGCTGTGAACCATTTGACATCACCCACAATAATGCAATCTCTTCATGGACAAGCTGCAAAGAGAAATCAAGGTGTTGTGACTTTACTGAAGGATACTTTCTGTGAGGAATTCATCACTCACCAAAATATACCAAATTCAGCGATTAATGCTCATTTCGCTATTACAAACAGGTTTACTGGTCAAAAATGTCGTGATGCTCCCATGGCGTCAAGAACGTAATGCTCCAGCATCGCGTACAAAAATGACCTCATAAAGACGCAATGTTTGGTACTGAAGCGGTTAAATTTTGAGCAAGCTTTGAAGAAATAATGGCTGAATAGGGACAATGTCCTCCTAAAAGCTTGACCTTTCCAGTGTGGGTCAACATACTTTCTAATAGACGCTATAGATGCAACAGTGTTAATTTCAGTGTTAATCGACAGATGGGAGTGAAGTATTTTCAGCAGATCTGAACTCCCCTGCACTTGGGAGACATTATACGGTCAGCACTGAAAGGGATATTGAAATATGCTGAACTATTCAACACATGTGCAGTGCAACACCAATTTTGCAAGTACATGTAAATTACAATTTTGCACAATGTTCTTTGATCGGCAAGCGAAAAGTTCAACTAAAGACAAAGAAAAGCAAAGGTAGTCTAAGTCTATGTGCTTTGTAGAAGTGGAAGATATGGAGACTAAAATGTGAGTGTTTATTACCATATTCATATTTTCATAACAATTCCAACACCCTGACACAATCTGAAGTTCCTGAACAACCGACGAAGCCACACAAGTAGTACAAAATTTGCCCAAAAATGAAATAAAGTCAAAAATCACTTTTCTGCATCCAAAATAAGTCAACCAATGCCGAAGAATGTAAATAAGTGCAAGCTGACCCATGGCAGATTAAAGAATTGTCAGTAAAGTTAAGCTTAGAAGAAGTCTGTATGATTACAGTAGCATCTCTTTCAGTCAGTTCCGGCAGGTGCTGGCTGGTCTCCCCAAGTTACATAGGAGAATTGGGTTATAATTGACTTCGTCCCTGATTAGACTGTGAAACAGTTGTGTGACACTAAAAAGAACCTAGTCAGCATTTCATCCTTTGACTGGACTAATGAGGACCCTAGCCCACTGCCTCAATAGGTGTCACTAGTAGTTAAAACTATTGAAATGAAACTGACGTCCCGGTCCTGATCAAAGGTGTCCATTGTATAGGACCAGGTTTCGATGTGCTGCCCTCTATCGTAGCTAGGATCCCCATTGCTTTTCCATCACAGCATGATTACCAATTGCCAAATTTAGTCTATACCAGTAATTTTAACAATATTAACAATTTATCACTTCTGTTGATGAAACTGACAAAGTTCTCATTGATCAGCGAAAGAGTCGACCACTATCATGTGTCCATTTCAAAATGTGACCTTCCATATTTCATTACGGTAAATATTTTGAATACATGATGTACTTAGCAGCAGCTCAACAAAAATAAAATTAAAGCAATTTCACGGGAATGAAAAAATTGGAATGACTGCCGCCTCAAAAGTGTTAGTAACCTACGGCCACCTCCCAGTACATGTATACAATGTGCCCCAAGCATAGGCAACATGTGCTAGACAACATAAAGACATTACCCTGTCCGAACACTTAGACATTACCCGCTCAGAAACCTGAACAAGCAAAACGAAACATGCATTACTACTACTAGGGACCATGGTAAATTCTAATGTAGGGGTATCAAAACACTTGTTATGAAGATATGGTTAGAGGGCACGAATTAGTTATAAGCTGGTCCATGAAGGGTGCTAGAGCCACATACAGTGAGAGGGTTTGAATAAGATGAAGAAAATTCCGCAATCTTAATTGGAAAACCACATTTCACATATGAAGACAAACACTTTCCAGGGAGTGCAAGTCTGAACCATCCCATCCTCCCACAGCAAGGGTTTTTACCTCGCTCCTCTTCATCCTTCATGAAGAGGAAAGACACCAAAGCCCTGCTGTGGGAGGATGGAACCATCCATGAAAATATCAGAGGTTCTTACTCCCTTCATCACCACACAGGGAGTGAACGCTGGGAATCACTTGTGCTGCAATAGACGATATCACTCCAAAAGAGTGCAGCACCTGACGGGGCAGCATCATGACGTCCCGCACGTCATTTCATGATGTCTTGACATGAGACGGAAAAAAAATCAAATTGTTCCCGACGTCACGATCGCTGAAACAACTGGATTTTCTTCGAGTCACGTCATGGCCTTCAGAAATGATGTGTGGCACGTCATGACGCTACCCCGTCAGATGCTGCACTCTTTCAAAGTGATAGATTCCATTATCCAAGACGTTGTACTTTCATACTTAGGTTGAAAGAAATGATATCTAGACTTCTAAACCTCATCTCAAACCCTGAAGCAAGTTAGCAGGCTGGGCCTACGTGTATGGCAATCAAGGACCTGGGTAACTCGTAATTAAGGCAAAAAATTCCACACTGCAGCTCGCGAGTCGTAACTTGTTACTGACCAGGCAAGATGCTTCAGTACACTCGCCTTGCAAGTTGAAACTGGAGTCAAAAATTCATTAGAGTGTTGCTAATGAATTTTTGCTCACTTGTTTATGAATTTTTGCTGGACACTTTTATATGGTATGACTAACAAGTGCTTATATGATCTTACCTTTTTCATCTTCTGGTAGTAAGGTTGCGATGCATCGAATCGAGTGTTTGGTGGACTCCCGACTTTTCCTCCTTGAGAAAAGAAATAAAAAATTCAAACAATGCATAGGCCTAAATAAAGGTCGAATGTATTCATTATCAATATCATTATCAAACAATTCAAATATTCCAAATATTAATCGGAAAGATGGGAGAACTGGTCTTCCATATCTTGCTCAATCTTTTTTAATTCCACTTAAACAAATTTTCCCAAAAATCTACCTATTTACAGAATGTTCCAATACAAATTTTCCCAAAAATCTACCTATTTACAGAATGTTCCAATACATATCTCCGTCCTCGTTACTCAATGGATTTTGAAAGATACTGTGCCTCAAATGGAAAACCTTAGTACAATTCCTTTACTTCAGGGAATAGAGACTCGGCAAGCTGAATCAAGGGCAGTTTTTAATGCCGAAGTATGTTACTTTGGAAAATCTTATGGGATAGGGACTTGGGGTCGGGGTTCAAATAGATTAGCTGAACCAAGGAAAGTAGTTTTTAAGGTTGAAGCATGATACTTTGAGACAACATAGGGTCTGTTATAAACACATGAATATTTTAAGGTATCTAACTAGTAAAAAACATGATATCAAAAATAAAGCATTCTAATCTACATTCTACTTCTACTGATACATAAATTGGTTTCAAATCAGTAAAATTTTCAGCACTACCATATTAACCAGATAGTCTGAAATGCACTGAAACTACACCTGAAAAGACCCAGAATGCAAATCTGAAAAGATGTCCTACAAGATGATTCTAGACTCAGAGCTGACAAGCAGATGACTCGAACACCAATGACTAAAATTCGTTGAAATCCTTTGCTTTTATATCGTCCACAACGGAGGGAGAAGTAACCTACATGTATCTTGTTCTCTATCTCGTTCACAAAAATTATCAAATTATCAAGACTTCACTTTTTGTGAGAAGGCTGCGACCAAACTGAGACATAAATTACCACTTTTTAGTGTGAAAATATCTCATTTCAATGAGGTGAGTGCGAGTCTCCCTCTAGTTGTAAACAATGGAGCAAACCCAATGAACGATGCAGCAAGGACGAAGATCCACAAATTATAATCTATACGAATGCATGAAGCTCAACACCCTGAAATGAAAGTCATTCAAATGTTCAGAACAAGCATGTCCACACTAAAGCAAATGTCTGCTCAAATGGGGCAGTAATTTTGAGCCATTCAATATGCACACTCAGATGTTGTGATCATTTGAGCCTCAAGATGACTGCTGAAATGAATGTGGTAATTTGAGCCATTCAAGGTGTTTGCTCAAGACTTGGTAATTTGAGCCGTTCAAGGATTCAGCTCAAACGATGTGGTAATTTGAGCCAGCCATGGTGTCTGCTCAAACGTGTGGTAATTTGAGCCGTTCAAGGAGTCTGCTCAAACGATGTGGTAATTTGAGCCAGCCATGGTGTCTGCTCAAACGTGTGGTAATTTGAGCCGTTCAAGGAGTCTGCTCAAACGATGTGGTAATTTGAGCCAGCCATGGTGTCTGCTCAAGTAAGTGGTAATTTGAGCCATTCGAGGTGAATGCTGAAATGATGTGGTAATTTGAGCCATTCGAGGAGTCTGCTCAAATGAAGTAGTCATTTGAGCCATTCGAGGAGTCTGCTCAAATGTAGTCATTCCAGGAGTCTGCTTCAAAGAGTCTGCTCAAAAGATGTCGTAATTTGAGCCATTCAAGACGAATGCTCCAATGAGGGGGTAACTTAAGCAATTCCAGAAGTGGCTCAAATGTTGCAATTTATAACNGTCATCTGACCTAGGGGTATATATGTACCAAGTTTCAGATCAATAGCTTTAGCGGTTACGAAACGTGCCCTGCTAACGGACAACGACGGACGACGGACGACGACGACGACGACGGACGACGACGACGGACGCTGCACCATCGTAATAGCTCACCCCAGTGAGCTAAAAAGTAGTGTTTTTACTCGCCATTGGCAACAAGAAATTGGGCTTAAACAAGTGGATCACAACGTCAGGTCGCCAACTGGCGAATAAAAGTGATGATTTTTTAAGGTACAGGTCGCAAAATTCTGTTTCCAACCTGTAGAAACGAGGTAGTTTTCATGCAACTAGGAAGGCTGGCCGTCCAGATTCCCACGCTTTTTTGTGGGATCGAACCTGGCAGCCAATTCGCCAACTGGCGAGGGCAACTCGGCCAGACTTTTCGAGCACGGGACTTGTGCAGTCTACGCTGCACTCAGCAGTAAATCCTAATTAGTTTCCGCCATGCTGGCTCCATACATACAATGGGTGCATCCAATTAACAGCACCGTAGGGAAGGCCTATAGCCTGACTCACTGTTTTGATCAGCCAGATAGTTCAATTGCATACAAATTGCTATAAATTCAATGATTTGAAGCCTCTTTTAGGCATCACAAATGACTGAGGCCTATAATGAACCAAGTCCAGAACTTACACACTTGACCTGTGACAACTGGCGGTCGCACCATCAACAGAATCAACTTCTCAAATATCAGTGCGAGAAACTTGACAAGTGGCTCCCCCTTGGCATGCACAATGTCATTAATGTGTCTCTTGAAGTCATGTTCAAACTGGTCCGGGCCGATCCTTGCTGGGACACGAAATTCTTCTGCCATGTGGCAGTAGTTGAGGAAGGCATCCAAGTGTTCATCCTGTAAAGGAGATATTGTACTCAGCATGGAAACACTCAACATATTCCATACATGTGTAATTTAGCAACTGCACGAAGTTGATGCATTCCAAGCAAAGAGTGAACAGTTTGACTAACATAATGACCAAGGAATAACCTTCATGATGCTAAAATGAATAACTTTTCTTCAATTAATTTTTGATGGAACACACCAAATTTGACAAATACTGTAAAGCAAGATAATTTCGCGGCTGGAAATCTTCACGAATCAAGAATTATTTATAGACATATTCACGGCAGGATATTTTCGCGAGTCTGCCATTTTTTTCAGTTTTTTTTTCACGGACCGTATTTGTCACTTGCGTGTACTCATATTCCCGACAGGAAATTTTCGCGACTCATATACTCTCGCGAAATTCGCGAAAATTTCCTGCANTTCCTATTACTTCACTGCCACAACCTTGAGGGGTATTTGAGTATAGGAGTGAACGGGCACAGGCACGTGTCTGGACCCCCTGCTCGTGCAGACCATAGATTTTTTACACAAATAAAAGGGAGAGAGGCAAGTAGATGTTGGCTGAAATGCTGGGAAAAATGGCGTCTTCGGTGTGCAGATTTAACAAAATTTCCAATGGGAGCGGGCCACCCCCCCTACCCTCGGGACTTCCTAGACCCCCTCAGGGCAAGTTTTGTTGAAATACAAGAGATGAAGGCATCATATAAGATGGGAGATGATTTTTCTGAGATGCAAGGCCCACTGGCTTTGATGAAAATACACAAACGACAGATCAATGTCACAGGTTAAGTGTGGTTGCACTTGACTTATGACAACATTGTCACCCCATATACAGATAGGTATGAGAACACACTGCACAGAAAAATGATGACCAGGGAGTAGAGTAACTTATGGGCCTTGAACCTAACCATGTACTCACTTGTTATGGTATGTAACGGCTGAATATGATTCTTTGGTGAATTCCGGACAACCAGACTTGCCGAAAATAATCTGAAATAAACAATGGATTCCAATTTCCAAAGCCACAAAAGTAAGTTCAACTCAACAAGTGTCTACCTTTCATTTCAAGTAAGTTGTGTGAACTTTGCTAAGAGTCTACTGAACATGCAGGTGGTGATGTTTTCAAAGGATACGAAGCAAGGCCCCTTGAACTGATCAAGACTATGCTTACTGGCAGTGCTGACTTCTCCTCTTCCCCAGCCAAGAACTGCACCTTCACTGCAAGATTCCTTGCAGAACCTTGCCTGTTCGCAAAGTTCAGGTACTTGGGGTAGACATAGAGAATACTCCTATAAGTTGTCCATGGTGTGAAAACGTCTCGGGTGGGAAACTCGACGATTTCTTTGGTAGGCCTTCCCTTGTCGTCAGGATAGGGGTCAATTTTATACAACTCTGGACTGAGGCAGTATTTAGGTTCATCTGGACAAGGTGAGATATCCAGCTTCAATGTTCCTGCAAAGAGTCAGTAAAATCAGTGATGTGACAATTTCTATGGAGACAGCAACAAATATTTCTATTTCTATTTCTTCATATTTCTATTCCAAGCAAGTCCTCTTTTTTTCAAGCCCTGCTTTCAACAGTTGTAAGGGCAGTTCCAAAAACTTGTGAATATGCCAAGAAAAGATATGTACATTTACCAATGATGTTTTAGGTTCTGAAAACTGAAAATTTCCTGCAAAATATTCCTGTCTCAAGTGTACAAATGGTACTGTGTGGTTCAGGAAACTTGGTATCTGTGGTAGCTGATTACATGTAGTTGGTCTGTTGCTGGTTTGTGGAAGGCTGATCAAATAGTATCAACAACAAGCAGACAATGGGCCGTATTCAAAAAGGGTGATCATCGTGTGATTATGACTTAGATGCGTGTAACTTCACTAAATGCACACACTTCCACCATGCATTTGACCATGTTACACATGTCTAAGTCTTAAACACGCTTTTTGAATACAGCCCAAAATGAAATGCCCAGGGCCATTGTGCTCACCTCTGTGACAAAGTATGAAGTGTGAGTAGCCTGGTGATACACTGAATGGTGAAGGATTAGTGCAGAAACATTG
>NMRB01000430.1:187588-208480 GCA_002633025.1 Notospermus geniculatus | reverse complement strand
ACGCACAAGGAAAAATTGAATCAGAATGACCTCTCGTAGGGCAAAATCGATGCACAACCACCTCGTGTTAAACACGGACGACGACGACGACGACGGACGACGGACGACACACCATGGGAGAAGCTCACCTCACAGAGGTGAGCTAAAAACCTAATAAACATCATTTGTGCATCTGATGACCTTGAAAAGTGGAGAAACATTCAATAGATGATGTTTCCTACTTTGGTCGAATCTGTGAAGTAGAAAACAATAAAACTCACCAGGAATACATTTCAGTTTCTTCTGCACTGAAGTCGGCCTCTTCAGATCAGCTAAGAACTTGTACAGGTCATCCTCACTAAGCTTATCACTCTCCTGCTTGAAAAAACTGGACACGGTGATCGTCACAGGCCGGAAGTTTTCAAGCGGGCTGACGTTTTCATCCTGAGACCAACTTCTCCTTTTCTCACCATTTCTAGCACGGTCGATTGAACCCCGTCTTATGAAGTTGTCATCACCTGGGTTCTTTGAAGTACGCTTGCGGAAACTTTCAAACTGTTTCTCTATCAGGCTGGAGCGCCGATCTAAATAAATAAAAGAGGGTGTCTATTGTTTGATATGTGGCCCTCAACCACAAAACCAGTCGGAAGTCGCACGGAAAATAGCCTGAACGTACTGAGATGACACCAGGAGATAAAGAAAGAAATAGAATCACTCGGACTTCACAACAGACAGATAATACTGAAATCGACAAGACAATTCTGTCCCAAGCTGCCAACCTCAAACCGACTTCCGACTGGGTTTGTGGTGGAGGGTCACATATTGGGTGATTATCACTGGCAAGAAGATTCCAAGGATTACTGCTCAGTGCACACCTGGCGTCAACAGCCGATTTTGCTCAGTGGTGACCAGAGCCAACATTCACATTAACCTTGCCAGGCTTAGTTACTTACTAAAGTGCCAGTTTGTACAAGCCAATGTACACAACCAACTAAGCTGTCAAAGTTTTATGAATAATGGCCCAGATTGCTTGTGATATCTCTTCATGTGCTGCTGGCTTCAGATGACATTCTTTGTAATTTACATGAGCCAGGGGACACGTGTTGGACATCCCTTTCATACCTGCGTGTTTATTGTTCTTAGGAATAATAATACTTACTTGTGTATGAATGACTTACCTAAACTTCCAGTGCTGCCAGCCTCACGATCAGTGCTTGCATCTCTTTCAATACTTGTGGTACCAGTGATTACGTTCAGCAGATGGATTGCCGTCCAGGCAAATGGCATTCTATATTTGCCAAGTTTATCACAGAAATAGGCAGCGTTGGTTCTGATTTTTTCCTTGTTTTTCTCATCTTTCATGTATGGCTCTGCACATTCACTGATGTCTCCTTGTTGTAGAACTTTCTCGAACTAAAATGAGTTGCAAAACAAAACCACAGTGGTAAACCTCATGTAGGCTGATAGTTCATATTGGATAGACCACATTGCCCCTAAAATTCCCCAAGACGTGCCAAACCAACTTACACTCAGAATTTGTGACAGTTTCTTTTAAAAGTTTGCTCGACACTTCAGAACATCTCTTTTTTCCTAATTACTTTAGGTGGGAAATCTTCTCCACTAACACCAATACACAAACTGTTCAATGATAGAAATATTCAAACGATAGGAGCTGTCAGTCGACCAATAGGAGTCACTACGGTCCAATTCAATGGCAGGCAGACCCATTCATGGTTGACTGAGCACCAATCAGGAGAATGTTCTATTGTATTGGTCCGGTAGAACTTTGCTGCCGTCTTTTGGCAATAAGCGCGACTGACTGCTCCTATTGGAGACCCTCATTTCATAAATAAAATTGGCCTACCCTGACAACAAGGAAGAGATCAGGTGAAGGGTATGTGATGCTGAATACACACGACCGACTTAGGGTCGAGATATCTTGATATGGCACATGGTTCTCTAGCATTTTCTTCAAATTTTCAGGGTTCAGATCGAAGTAGAAGTTCTCAGACACCTGAAAATAACAAAACAGATGGATACGAAAGGGATTCTCTACAGACCACTACCTCTGATTAGCCGTGAATGTGTTTGATTTTTCCGTCAGGGCTGACAGCATAGCATTATTGGCCCTGATATAGTATGGAGGAAGCCATCTCAAGCTACTCATATTCCTCACTTGGATTGGGTCATTTACTTGCCCTTGCACACTTACAAGGTACAAAACACCACAGCTTACTGTCCCATGCGCCGGACGTGAAGAGCCAGGAATGAAATTCCATATGGCCCGGGCTGGATTCGTACCCGGAACCTGCCGCCGAGCGGACGTGATAACCACTCGGTTAACAGGGCTTCATTAGCCATGAATCAAGACATGATTTCAACCCTACAATGGTATTGAGAGGCATCGCCATTGGGCCTACTACTCAGCACAGCACAATGTATCACTGATTAAATGTACGCTGAGCCGCTTTTACCATTATTGTAGGGCTAATCTGTTTATCAAAACAAAGTAGGAAGCCATTTCTTCATGTGAAAGTAAAAGTGATCATGAAGCTGATTTCCACACATTACCTTTTTCCTTTCTTTTGCATCGTACAATGCCATGCTGGCAAATATTGGTTCAATTTCCAAATCAAGTCTGAAAGTGTGATCATCATTGGATTAAGCACGATATATACCAGTAACAGGAACGTTAGAAACTACCATGATACTACCTCTTGTTACTTCATGAATCCAAGTCAATTCAAAGACACTGAGTTAAGCATCTGCTCTTTGTATGGGATCTTAGAACAAGAGCTCTGTCATGCAGGATGAAACTCAAGTCTCCTGTGAAAACCAAACCTCTAATGTTTGGACAACTCTACAGAGTTTTCTTATTCAGCAGCAATCACAAGCACCATTTCTTATCATGCAAAAGAACCAGGTCCAGATCAACTTACTTGAGCTGCAGACATTTGACAAGGATTCTGTGACCAAAATGTTCAGCTGGGATATCTGCTAATGGACGCTTCTCAACCATCTCCTCCTGAAAAAAACCAGGCAAAGAAATTCACAAATAGTCTTAAAACTGCAAGTTCAACATAAGACAAAAGGAGCTAATATCTCACAAAATGTCAGTGTATCTTTCACTGATGTATTTTTCCTTATGAAGTATGTCAGCAAAAATGGTAAAGATTCCTCTGTATTGAAACTGACTGTCAAACACACTTACCTCTTCCTGAAGAGGATAAAGACAGAAAAGAGCATCTTGGCGATCTTTAACTCTTTCCTCCGCATTTGCTGTATCAATCTCATCCGGAATGATCCGGTCAAGAAGATTTGGTAGTATCGGATCAGCTTGTGAATTTTTCAAGTCGAAGATGCTACTGGCCCAGCTACTACGCGGCGTATCATTCATACTGATTGATCTTCTCCCATTTTGTTCTTCGCCATTCCGATCAGGTTCCTTGTCCATGACATCGTCATGGTCAACCTCAAATTCCTGGTGGGGTATAGATTTGAGTACAGCGTTCTTCTCATCCTGTCTGTCCTTCCCGCCGTAACTGGAGCTGTATATCTGATACCTAAAGCAGGAAATTTTCCCATCTTAAAATCATTAAATAATTAAATTAGAAAAGCAATGCTTAAGAGTCACAAGTCACCCAGCATGAAACTCCCTACCTGCTCACGTACATGTACCATCAGATGCAATACCTAGACTAGACCTAGATCAACAAAGGTGCAAGAAAACAGTGAAGACTCACCTTCTATTCACAACTGTGTAGTCAGACGTATAGCACTGAATACAGTCACGAACATGCAAGTCACCTTCATATCTGAAAACCATAATTTTTCAGTCAGTCATCGAAGAATTTCACGGAACTTTACTGAAAGACACAGCAGTGAATTTGCTGCTGAGTATAGTATTCCTGCTACAACATGTCATCAATCGTTCTGTTAATTCGCTAGCACGATAGTGTCAATCTTAAAAGCTGATGAAGTTTTTCGTCAGCACAGTTGAATAATGTGAATAACTACAATAAAAAATTCTCTTGCAGAAGTAAATTTTCAGTACCCATGCTCAGGAATCATCGGAGCAATGGTCCGACACTGTTTTGGCAATAACTTGACTTCGACATCATCTGGTGGATACTCCAGCAACTCCCTCATGGGATCCTTCTCGATGGAATTCTGATGCTGGACAATGAAGTCTTCATAGTCCACTGGTTTAACCACTTCATTTACTGGAACCTGAAAGACAAGGGATCACAATATCAAACGTTAAGTAAGTACGGTAGCCCCTATTTCACGGGTGCGTCCTGAAGACAGAGAAACAAGGAAATATTTTGCCCAATGATACTTTGCTATTGATAATGTTAAAAACGAAATTTTGCTGGTAGATATCAACTTTAGGACTGGACTTTGGTGTCCTCAATAGAGGTATCTTTCTTCCATAAGGGAAGGCTCTTCTCTTTTTTTTGCTGGGAATTGTACATTGTAGTAAAAGTCCCACCCAGTTTTGTTAAGATTCAATGGCAATTCTCAACACAGCTTGTCTACTTACCGCAAGCGACAACGCACTGCTGAGGGAAATTCCACTGATACTTTTCGGAAGCTCTTTCTCATGTTTGTTGTAGGATCCATCCTTAAATGGTCCGTCTTTAAGGTAAGCAGAAGAAATCTGTCGACGGACTTCAGCAGCACCTTGTCTGAAAAGGAAAATATCAGTTCAGTCAGAGTGATACTTATGTTTTGATGGATTAGGCCTAGATAAGATTTCCAGCTCTTGCTGTCTGGCAATATGTCGGGTAGGCCTAGCTTATGTCGGCATCTGGGAAGTCATGTGCATAAGGGAGGTCCCGACCCGATGGCAGAACATGGAGTGGATGGATGGCTCAGCATGATGATGCAGACACACACACGCACACGCACACACACACACACACACACCAGTGCAGCACAGCAGCAACAGAGACGGGAGAGAGAGGCAGAGGGATGGGCACTATTTACTCCTAAATAAACAGGTTTACCATCCATTTGATGGGTCTTCAAATATCTAAGATTCCTTAAAAATCATTTCACTTCATCAAACTAGAGAATTGAGAACTTTGAGCGACGTAAACTGCACATACTTATTCAGTTTTTTAGCGAAGGCTCTCTGATATCCGACGCCATAACGAAGGCCTGTCATGCCTGTGTGAAATACGTCACGAAATTATGCGGACTTCACTCCAGACCGCGGTTGGGGCGGAGTGACTGGTCTACCGCATGTGACGATAACAACAAGAGACAAACTTTTTCACGATTTCTACTTGGAGTTTGGCGATAAAAACTCCAATTTAATGATATTCAGATAATTTAGATCGGCGACTGGTATAGTTCTGCTGTAAGCATCCATTACCAAGATGTCAGATGACAGCTGCGACTGCTGCTGTTTGCCTGCGTTTGTTGGTAGGCAGCTTGACCCACATGATGACATCCATCCATCCATCCTCCACACCAGCATGTCCAGAACAGTCAGTCTGACATCCACCACCAGGGGGCAGGCATGCAGCAAAACTACAGGCTAAGAAGACTCCTTGGCCATAGGCCTACATCTTGCTCCAAGACTAAGAGAGTGCAGCATCTGACGGGGTAGTGTCGTGACGTCCCACACATCATTTCTGAATGCCATCCATGACTCGAAAAAAATCCAGTTGTTTCAGAGCGATCATGATGTTGGGAAACAATTTGTCAAGACATCGTGAAATGACGTGTGGGACGTCATGACACTACCTCGTCAGGTGCTTCACTCTTTTGGAGTGATATCAACTAGTGTGGGACGTCATGACACTACCTCGTCAGGTGCTTCACTCTTTTGGAGTGATATCGACTATTAAATACAGTCTACAATATCCAATTGGAAGTGATTACACCATCGCATAGCACATAATGGAAATCGTGTTGTTCAATGCGGTTCCTTCCATCACCAGTGACCTTTTTTGGGGCACTTATTGGGAGTTCTAAATTTGTTCTCTGCCTTGTGAGGGAAGAGGCTCTTCCACCTAATTCAGAAGTTGTCTTTTTTTGCCTCTTTCCAGTGCCACCTTGGGGTATTACACTGTTTGTTGGAGACAAAAATGGTGATTTCCAAATTAAAATCAAATGTTGCACATGTATACGTTTGAGAAACTGCAGTATTCTGCAATGTGTCACAAGATATTAATTTCCTTTTCTCTTTTCTCTGACTTCTGAGTCTTATTTCAGTTCTTTGTATTTCAGAAAAAGTGTACCAGCATCATCAAAATGGAAATGACTGATTTCCTTGCATCAGTCAAGAGTGAAGTGCTTGAAAAAGAAGATGAAGATTTGCCTGTTGTTGACATTAATCTCCTGCCGGGTGCAAGTCTAAATGATGTGGTGATGGCAGAAACATTGGATGTCTCCAGTGCACCTGTTGACATGATTGACATTAAAAAAGAACAAGTAGTATTTGATGAAAATGCAGCTGGGAACACATCAGGCGATGAGGAAAAGAATCTAATTTTATCATTGCAATGCCACAAGTATACCGTTGTTTGGTCAATGCAACGGAAAAGACCACAAGTTCCTTTGCAAGCGTACAGTTATTTACGGCATAAATGTACAAATCAGTTAAGTCCTTCAGAAAGTCATGCTCTCAGCCAGTTTCTTCTTTAATAGCTAGCACAACATAATCCTCTCTGGATCACTCCAGGCATTGATAGGATGCTGCTAGGCTATTAGATCTTGAACCACATTCCTTAAAGGGAAAGGGGCTGTTCATTTTCGTCACTTGAGGAATCTGAGTTGTGATCCTTGGGAAAATGGAAACAGCTACATGTATGCACTTGCAAATTGCAGGGGGATTACTTGTGCTGTACAGAATAATCGCTGCAACTTGCTGTTTCATAGCTTTCTACATTTTCTCAAGGATCACAACTCAGATTCCTCAATTGATGAAAATGAACAGCCCCTTACCACTTCACATGTATCTAAAAAAAATTCTTTCTATATTTTCAGGACGGCTCGTAAACTGGCACTGTCAAGTCATGTGAAGCATTTGCACGAGAGCGGAAAAGTGTACAAGTGTGAAAAGTGTAAATTCACCACAAAGTATTCTCACTCCCTGAAGTTGCACATGAAGGTGCATTCGGAGGAACGTAATTATTCATGTCCCCAGTGTGACTTTACTACAAAGCACTGGCTTTCATTGAAGTCCCACCTTACCCTGCACACAGATGAGAAATCTTTAAAGTGTCAGTTCTGTGACTTTCGCACAAAGCATCAAGCAAGCATGTACTACCATCGGAAGGTACATTCCTCAGAACGTTCATACAAATGTGATAAGTGTAGTTTCACGGCAGCTAGCTCATCAAATCTCAAACAGCATCAGCTCGGCCACAGTGATGATCGACCTTTTTCATGTGAATTATGTCCACTGAAATTCAAGTCCACCTCCCTTTTGAAAAAGCACATAAAATTTACCCATCTGAAGGTAAAACCTCACAAATGTGAAATTTGTGGTAAAAGGTTTTCTTCTCGTGGTAATTTGCAACGGCATCAGATTGTGCATAATGGTCCGAAGGAGGTGTTCAAGTGTCCTGAATGTGGCATTGGGTTCACCTTGGAGTCAAATCTAAAACGGCATCAGAAGAAACATGACAATCCCGTGAGCTATAGATGCCGTTTGTGCCATGGGACTTTCACTGAATTGGTCAACTTGCGTCGTCACATTAACACTGTTCACTTAAGAGCTATTCAGATACCGTGCCCGTACTGTAGTAAGACGCTCACCACTGGCACAGGGCTTCGTCGCCATATAAAGGTATTCCATCCAGAACGTTGGTCAGAGGAAAAACATGGTGCCAGGGTAAAAACAAAACAATTCACCAAAAAGTCAGTGGCAGCAGTGGTGTCGAAAAAAGCACCTGTTTGTGATGAAACAGGCTCTGGGTTGGCAGAAAGTTGCAGCGGAGGAGAGATTGACAACCAACATCAGAAAAGACGGNGACATAGCATTCTTTGAACATTATTCTTGAAACACTGATCCCTTTTATCGGGATGGAGGGTGCTGAACACATCAAATTTACGTGTTTTTTTTTTGTGTGCCAAAATCGTGAAAAAAGGCGGCGTAGGCGCGCTACACATGGCCTACAGATCCATGACGTTGGTCGGGGACCACTGCGTGAAGGACGACGTCATGTGACGTCGCCACGTCGTAATCACTTCACGTCTTGCGCAACCTGAAAAACGACGCTACGAGTTCCGAGAACGACTCCGAGACCAACTCGGAGTGGGAGTGGGAGTCGTGACGCTGCGCATCCTCTCTATTGTCAACCAAAATCCCAGCAAGTACCTAACCAAAATGCCTTAGCATACAGACAGCAAGGCTACCTCCAGGACAAATACACCACAGGTATAACTCAACCAGTTAGCTACACTAATACCAGTTGGTGAACAAAAATACCTTGATGTCAACAACCAAAATCCTGACAAGTACCTCACCAAAATAATGCCTTATTCTGGCACGATTTTACCACTTGAGTGGAATGACTCAACAGAAATTCATAAATTTGTGGGCTAGTCTAGTCGCCTCACACACCACATATGCTGAACCTTTGCTCAACACACACAAATAGGCTTAGAAGCCTTGCCTTAGCTAGGCCTACACTTGTACACAAGGTAGTGCAATTATGCACATCAGAACCACGTGCTGTATACAACGGCGTGTTCGCCCAATGCATAAATGTACGCACAGCACGTGGGGCGAATCGATCAGGGCGCCAACCGACATTGACCGAATAGACTCCTCCCGGTCGAGCCCCCAATTTGTTACGACCCGGCTAGCTCGGCAAACCAAAACCGTGATCAAACAAGGAAGGAGTCTTCATTAAAACAAACAAGTGAAGTTTATTGGAACGAAGCAGAATTTCCATGGATTTGATGGTATTTTCTACAGACACGACATGAAACGTGAATTGCTACACTGGCGCCATGATCGATTCTACCATGAGCCTCGACTGCATGACGTCATCAAACTTAAAACAGGCGGGCTTTTCAAAATGACGGTCGAGGGCCGTCACACCTTGTTCACACGGCTGCGCGGTGCGATGCGTTGAAACAAATCGCTAGCGCTGTCAGTTTTGACAAGCGCGGCGTGGCGCGACGCGGTTGTGTGGGGTGGTCATGATTAGGGGAAGTGACATCTTTCATGTCATTCAAATTGTGCCAGATAAAGTCTTGTTCACACTGCAGGCTCGGTGCGATGCGAAATTTTTCGCGCCTGATTGTTTCCACTGTTAAGTCTATAGCTGTCATACTTGCGGCGCGACGCGATGCGGTAAGAAGGCTGTAATCCTTTGTTCAGATCGCACCGCGTCGTACCGCGCCTGCAGAATGAAGTAGGCTTTAGAATCCATTCACGCGAAATTCTAGTGGGGATGCGATGCGGCAACCATTGTTTCCGCGACGTTGGTCACGGACAAAGATGCGGCATCGCACCAGTCTAAATTCGCGTGAATGGATTCTTAAGGCGGTGACAGACTGGCGCGTAAGCAACGCGTCGCTAAGCGTTCAACCAATCGGGGAGGCGGTAACACGGACCGAAACACCTAAGGAAGAATCTAATTGGCGGAACATCCGGAGGACGCGGCGCGTACGCGCCAGTCTGTTACCGGCTTTAGCCTTATGCTCGTATCCGCACCCTCATTCTACCGCATCGCAATGTGAACAGCTATAGGCTTAACAGTGGAAACAATCAGGCGCGAAAAATTTCGCATCGCACCGCGCCTGCAGTGTGAACAGGCTTAAAACTGTCTCGGTGAATGGTTGGCCTCTATCAGGACGGCAACTTCACCTTCTCCAACCTCAACTCTCGCTCGCCGTGCCGCCATACTCACAGACAACATGGGAGCCGCGTAATGTTCACTTGTTGCTTTTACAAAAGAACGATAATGAAATGGTAATCGACATCATGTGCAGTGAAAAGAAAGGAACACCCCAGCCTGACCACAAAGGTGCAGTTATAGCTCACCAGTGTGACCACAACAATACACCTCAGTCACACCTCACTAAAGGAAAAAAGGCCTGTCAGTCAAACAAAATAGGCGGGGTTCTTACACCATGACGACAGCTACGGAGCTACGTTCGGTGCAATGTCTTGCAACGTCCTGTTCCAGTATCGCCGTCTGGTGGTACTGCCCTGCTCGGCCAATGAAATCCGTCGTAAGAACTGAACGTAGCGCTACGCACGTACGTACGTTCAATTTAGCAAGTTACCTATTAGGTATGTATCAAAACTGAACGTACGAAAACGAAAAATGAACCTATGATTATGTTGAACATGTAAAACTGAATGTGATTGGTCGCCCGCGCCTTATCGACCACAGCGCCGACTGACGGTGAACGTAACCATAATTATATGTTTTCGTCCGCTAGGTCCACCTTGTGATTGGTTAACAGGAAGATAAAGTACAATCCCCTGTAGTGAATGGACAGTGTAGGGCGTAGACTGGCGGATCTCGGTGCGATTTGCTTGAATAGAGTCATTGTAATTGACGTTATCTGTCGCCCGATATGGCCGATTAGCAAGGGCCTTGACGCTTGAAAACCCACGACACACACGACCCTATTTAATACAATCGACAAAGAAATACCAGGAATGTCCTCCAGCATGTCGCCGTAGGTAATGACATGGCAAGGGGTCTAAACCAACCTCGTGATGACCGCGTGATGTAAGATCATGTAATGGGGCCTCCGTGTATGGAAGGACTTGCACTCTCTCCCCACTCATCCACCAGAAGTCCATTTCTGACCCGTCACCACAAAACGAGTACAAAGTCGCTCTGAAGTTGGTAGGTTGAGACCAACGTTTTGTCAATTTCCGTAGCCCTTGGCGTATTGTAGACCTGTGTTTTGTAAAATCTCAGTGACTACGTTTCTGCCTTAAGCTTTATCTCAGCTCCTCGAGTAATTCGGTTCATCTTTGTTCATATCTTGTGATTTGATGTGGCGGGTCACATTTCAAGGGAAGTGACTTGTAAAAAACGTCTTTTCCGTTGTGACGGCCATTTGGCGTCGTCGTCAATAGGGAGTTTTCGCAAAGCCCCCGAAACGCCAACGCGAACGCCAATCCCATTGTTCAACGCCGCGAAGAGAACAGTGAACAATAGCGGGATAGAAGTTCGCGTCGTCGTGTCGGGGGATTTGCGAAAACTCTCTATTTTTTCTTCGCCGAAGAGGTAGAGGGGAGCCAGTGGTGGAATCGGGTCTTCCGTCAAAGTGGGAGTCGCGGTGGTGGTGGCGCTAAGCTGCATTTTGTCAGTAGCAGAACAAAGACTGGTTGACAAAGCACAATAATAGCGCATGGCTCATTGACCTTGTCCATTTACTTGGTCAAACTCGCGCCCGAGTAACTTGGTAAAAGAGAAAACGACACCTCCCACTTGCTCTCTTGGTTGAATTAAAACTTGCATGTATTGTATCATTGATTTTATCCATTTGGTATACCTGGCCAAGAGGCGGAGTTTTTAGCGGTTTCAATAGTTGTTGCGCAGCAGAGCTCATTAATCCACACCGACGGTCATTGGAATCAGGCGGGTCTATCAATGAAAGTGGGTGGGGTTACCATTCAAAACCGAACGAAAACGGGACGTACACATAACCCACGTGACTGGGGATGGCCAGTCATAAATGTAGTACCAAACGTGCATGGCCGAAAACTCGACCTTTAAAAGTTTAGTTTTGATACATGCCAACTACTGTGAAGGATCCAGCCGTAACCGTACCATCGAAGGGTGCGTCCTCATAGCTATAAGCCTCAGCAAAAAAAGGTGTAAAGAGGGTGAGTGATCAAGGTTCGGGTGGGGCCACGGGCCGGGTGACCGTAGGCCACGTCCCTTTCTTAAGACGATGGTGCTGGGCGGGGATATATTTTGTCGCCATCGATGTTGGACAGTGGTCAGCTCATACGCCCGGGTATCGGGGATCTAAGTCCCCCTGGAATCGAGGTTCGCTCTTATTGTTCAGCAAGTGATTGGAATATATGGCTGCATATAGAGGCCATGCACACTCCATAACCTTAGTATGGGCTATTGTCGAGCGGACTTGCTTTTGTAGGGGTCGATTCCTGTCTGGGGCGTGCTTGGGCGGGGGACCGACACGCCGTTTGTATTTTCGATTCCTCAGTCCCTGATGGTTATCTTTGATGGTTCCGTCTGGTCGAGATACATGTGTTTGCCTATAGAGCCTCGCTCCTCTCTGGGGGTAGTTAGCCTCAGTTCTTGTTGGGAGGTTTATAATCCGCGCTTCTCGGTGGTAATTAAGATGTTTCTTTCTCTGCAGCCAGCGGAGGCTTCGGGCACTAACGGGACGGATCGCATACAGGCGCTCGAGGAGGAAATTAAGAAATTGAAGCAGGCCAAAGACGGGGGGAACGTGGATCTTCCGTTAGCTCAGGTAAGGATGTTGGCTGCCAGAGCATCATCCTCGAATGCGGTGTTGATCGCGGCCATGGAGGCTTTGCATGATGCTGCAACATACTGTGATATCCAGAGAAGGACTTGTTTAAGATAGCGGTCAAAGCCTGTCGTGAGAATGACTCCAGTGGTCCGTTGCACGGTCTAATCATCAAGATGATTGGTTCGGGTACGGCCAAAAAGGCGAAGGCAGCGGTCGACGCTTGGAAGAAGGTCCTCAAGAAGACGAAGCCAAAAGATACTCCGGTGGATAACGTAGCTCAGACCAACAATGATGCGACTCCTCAGTCATTGAATGCTCAATTATTGAGTCAGCTGGTGACTCACTTATCTTCTAGGGGTACTCAGAGATACTACTCTGGGGCTAGGGGCAGGGGACGGGGTGGCAGACGTGGCCCGTCTGCTGCCCGGCCTTGTTTTATCTGTAGATCCACTGACTGAGCATTGGGCTTCGGACTGTCCCCTCAAGGATCTCCCCAGGAATCCTCCCGAGGGTGATGGCAAGTTGGGGTAATTCGGAATTTTTGGTTTTCCCATCGTGAGTCAGATTGTCACTGCCATGGTATGGTAGCGGTTTCTCTTTGTATTTAGTTGCACATCCTAGCGTTTGGTTGATACGGCGTTAACAGTGTGCCTGTCTGTTAGTTTATGTTTGTACGTATCCAGGTATGGTCTCCTCGATTCCTATTCCCCGGGGCACCTCAGTGGCCCTAGTGGACCTAGTTCACGTGGGGGGTGGGCGTTGAGGGGTCTGCCTTCCCGGTAATTCCTTTGTCGCTAGCGCTTACGCAGGGCTAAGTCCGTCGGGTAGCGTGGGGGTAGTCCCTATTTTGGATAAGAGGGATTGTTGGTACCTGCCGACCTCATTTTGTTTTTTTTCTTTTGTCCTTGTTGGAATTTCAGGCAGGGGTTCCAGACTGGAAACGCGATGCCCCGTTTGACCAGTTGAAGGCGCTGGAGGAGCGAAGAGTCGCCAGTTTTATTGATCGGGAAGGCAACCCCCTCAGCGCTCCACACTCGTATTCGTTGGAAGAAATCGGTTGTCAGACAAATGCAGACCAGCAGACCAGCAGACTGCAGACTGCAGACTGCAGACCTATGGGTGGTTATATCCGCAAAAAGTAGACTTTGACAAAACAGATCGAGATGGAGGTTACAAAATCAGAGACGTGCTTTTAGAAAACAGATATGTTCGTTAACAAAACAGAGACGTTTAGCTGTGATTTGGAGTCGTTCACAAAGGAGACGTTGGATGCTACGAAAGAGTCGTTAACAAAATTTGGAGACGTGTCTTATCAGAGATAGTCACATTTTTCAAACGTAGCAATAATTTTAAATGGTACGCCATACACAGATGTGGACATGATTTGGAGCCGTTCATTAATGTGACGTTTGGTGGCGCTCGTTGCAGTTAAAGGTGAAATACAGGTCTTATAATGCCCCGTCCAGACAAATTTTAATGAGGTCGAATTTGGGTGGATGTTAGTGCAATACAGTCCAAAGTATCTATTTTCGGACGGACGTATATTCTGAGCTTGTGTACACCACTGATCACGTTACACGAAAATGTTTTTTAACTAGGTCAAAGATAAAAAAATAGAATTTTAATTCCTTAATATCTCTACAACGGTAAGTCGTATGATTGTGGGACACACTTTTTTGGAATCCTTGACCCATGTATACCTTAAGTTTATGTTTTGGTTAAGATCGGAGAGGGTCAAAAGTTTCGGATTTTGGATTTTGGACTTTTAAAATTTTTTGACCCTCTCTCTGATGTTGACCAAAACCTAAATTTAAGGTATAAATGGGTCAAGGATTCCAAAAAAAATTGGGTCCCAGAATCATACGACTTACCGTTGTGGAGATATTAAGGAATTAAGATTCTATTTTTTTATCTTTGACCTAGTTTTAAAAAAATTTCGTGTAACGTGATCAGTGCTGCATACAAGCACAGAATATGCGTCCGCCCGAAAATAGATACTCCGTCCGACAATTGGACTCTATTGCACTAACATCCAACCAAATTCGACCTCATTACAATTTGTCTGGACGGGGGTATATAAGGCCCTTATTTCACCTTTAACTGCAACGAGCGCCACCCAACGTCACATTAATGAACGACTCCAAATCATGTCCACATCTGTGTATGGCGTACCATTTAAAATGACCTCTGATAAGACACGTCTCCAAATTTTGTTAACGACTCTTTCGTAGCATCCAACGTCTCCTTTGTGAACGACTCCAAATCACAGCTAAACGTCTCTGTTTTGTTAACGAACATATCTGTTTTCTAAAAGTATGTCTCTGATTTTGTAACCTCCATCTCGATCTGTTTTGTCAACGTGTACTTTTTGCGGATATAACCACCCATAGGTCTGCAGTCTGCAGTCTGCTGGTCTGCATTTGTCTGACAACCGAAGAAATCTGGGCTCAGGAAGGGTGGCATTGGGAAGAATTGTTGTCCCAGTTGCCGTTCAGGAATGATAAAAAGTTTGTAGCTGGTCCGATCCACAGTGAACCAGAAAACTGGTTATGGTTGCTCGGTCAGAATGACACGGCGAATTCTCAGATGGTCAAAGACTGGGTATTGAATAAGGTCAACATTTTTGATTTTTCAAACCATTTAAAGGTAATTTTGCGGGTAGATATATAGATGCGGTCTTGCCGCCTCGAATGGCTCTGCCGAACTTTAAACATTGTGTGGACTTTCGTGACGAAATCGCTAGGCATTAAGAGGAGGCTATCAGGAACGGCTCGCTTGAACTCATCGGCAAGGTCGGTGAGGTGGAACCTCCACACCTTGTAATGCCTCTGCTTATGGTGAAAGGCTCTCGGAAGAATAGGTTTTGTCATGATGAGCGCTTGCTCAACCTATTCATGGTTCACAAACCGTTTTCTCTTGAAGGCCTGTCCGTTGTGCCTGCGCTGATGGAGCCTGGTGATTTCGTCGCATCTTCTGACGAGAAATCCGCTTATATGGGCATTTCTCTGACGGAAGAATCGAGGACATTCTTTGGTTTATTGTTCGCGGGCTGGTACCTACAGTACGCTGTTTTACCATTCGGCTGGTCGATAAGTCATTTTGTTTACCAGAAAACGGGCATGCAGATTACGGAGTTTTTAAGATCGCGGGGTGTGGTCACATCGCAGTATTTGGATGACCGTTTCTTAGGTCCGATGGTAAAATTAGGCGCGTCACGACTGCAGAGAACGGCTTTATCCATCTACTTCAATTCGGCCACCCTCCTGGCTCTGCAGATGCAAGAGGCATTTTCTCTTGAGATTTTAAAAGGGAAAAGTTGCAGATGTTAGTCAGTCAGGCAAGCTGAATATAATGAAGAAAGAACATTTGAAATTGGACGCTTTTTCAAAAATTGTAAAAAAAGTGATTTTATAAAATGTCATTTTTCTCTTAATTAATTAAAATTGATTTTTGGCCAAACACCACGGTTCTAAGCCCAACATGTTGCTACAGATTGGGTGCAAATACCATTGCTGTACCTCCAATGTTTTTTTTTAGATATTTAGGAAAACTTGCTGTCCTTTTACTTTCCTACAAAAGAGTGTATCTCTTGGCAAACGATTTTTATTTAACATCAACTGGACTCAACTGAAATTGGAATCGGTAAGGTGTCACTAGGAAAGAATAGGGGAAGATACTTTCTAATCCTTTGAAACCATTACAAAGTGCAGCATAACAGTCCTTTTTAGAATGGTTGAAGCCGGTTTAACGGTACAGAGTGCCCCCCCCCCCCTGTAAAAAGTGTCCACTTCTATTGTCGAATGACGGAATAAGCGGCATGACTATAGAAAACCAATCCCCAGAGATTAGAATGTAGCAATAGGATCTTTTGTTCCTGGGACAGTTTTTCCTGGGGACATTCTTTCCCTTTACACCGGCTTCGAACCAGTCCGAGACAAGTTTATAATGATCGTGTAGAACGAAATCGAAACAGGTTTGATAGAATCTCATGTCCCCGTCTTTCTGATGCCCCCTGTATTGTTTGTCACAGGATTAAGGGTCTTGGTCTCTTGGTGCCGCTTAATCCGTAAGTGTATTGTTGGGGGGCCATCACATATGGGGGACATTAGATTCCATTACCCCTGATCCACCCCAATGGCTCGAGGCACCTTTGTGCTGCATTCTCGGAACGGTTCTGCTACTTGGAGACGCTAATTTCCTCATGTAAAACGAACAGACCGAACTGGTCTCGATCCAATTCTGCGCACGATGCTAAAACAACAATGACCACGGGACGGGAGGAACGAGAGCATGATTAAAGTGGTCTTCTGACTGGAGATCGGTGTGACAGGGATCAAAGTTCCCCTGGAATCTAGGTCCGGGTTTATTGTTCAACGAGGGATTAGGATACATGGCTATAGAGACCATGACCATTCGAACAGAGCCACACAATACAGCAGGCTAGTGTATCACGGAGTTACTTTCTGGGACTCTCTCCTTTGGTCCATCGGTCTCTTTCGATCCGTGTTGAGAGCGCAAACCGATTTACAGGCGAGCTTGCTTCAAAAGACTCAAGGAGAGATCGGTCTGAAACTTCCTCTTGTAAAACTAGCAGTTGAGAGGTCGTGTGTTGGAAGTGGGTATGTCAGGTGAGAAATGTGTACTGACCGCAAAGAGTCGGAATGCGCCCAAAAATGACCGCAGAGAACAATTACAGAAATGGACAAAGTCAAATTTCACAATGGGCAGACAATACTGAAAGCAACAGTGTCACCTTGGGTCTTCTGTGGGCAGGCCGACTCATTTTGCCGTTACAGGTCACATAGGTCGCGACCCAGCTAATGGCTGGTATTCATAAAGTTAGCAAATGCTTTTACTTGCCAATGAATACTAGTATATGGTTTCCAGCATCAGAAACAGAAACATGATGAACTGGCATCTGTCGGATTTCATTTCGGTATAATTAATGTAATGCTGTCACTTACATCTTTCCACTTGATTCATTTTTGGAGTTGCTGTCGTCCTCAGATTTAGGCGTCAGAGGTTCCATCTCGTGAGCAGCCCCTTCCTCAGGGTTCCGGTTATTCTTTCCTGCAAATAAGATCACGATAATAACACCGAGAAACACATGCTCCAATTTAAGGCTCCAAGCCCGGTGTACAGACCGAATTTCCTTTCCTGCGCGGTTGCTGTTATAGTAGTACGCCTAGACCCGCGTCCATATGCACCGTGGTAGGTATGGCACAAAACGAAACTGACGTGCCTGCTATAGCCCCGTTTACACTGGCCTGCTTGAGGCGTGCCGAGCTCAACCCGGACCGAGCCCGCTTGGAATTCAAGTGAAATAGGCCTGCTAACACGACAAAAATTAACGAGCATAAGTTAACGACCATAAAGGGGTCGTAACCCTACGCCAGGATTAAGCCAGGCGTAGTGCTGGTCGCGGCCCTATCCTCATCAGCATAAAGCTGTCTTAGTGAAAGTAGGGCCATGTCGAATTAGCGGAACCAGCGGAAACAACGGAACCAGCGGAACTTGAAGGAAAAACAATGTTGTTTTTTAAATAATAACTGCACTGCTCAAATCGAATTGTTAGGCGCCGAAAAAACTAGGTCCACGGTAGGCCTAGGCCATGTAGGCCCACCGGTAGCCTAGCCTAGACCTAGCATGCCTAGGGCCTACATTTAGGTCTCAATCCGCACATCATGACAGCAGTTCGCCTGTTGCTTACCAACACCGAGTCGCGTGTTGCTTTCAGTCAACAGCTGAACGAAGCAAGGACGATTCACGTGTTCGTTCTATCGGCTGCAGACCAGGTTCCGCTGGTTCCGTTGTTTCCGCTGGTTCCGCTAATTCGACATGGCCTGAAAGTAGGCAGTCATTTTTCCGAGCATTAGTAGTCGCATTGCTTAGCTTGCCTGTCAAAATGTCATTTGACCGAGGAAATTAATTTGCTACATTTTTGTATATGCACAATTTCTCGTCCTCTGAGAAATTGGCCTTCCTCGGCTACACCTTGGTTTCTCGTCCTAGCACTGCGAATTAAGACGACGCAGTGTCTGGAGGTGAAGGACGTCGAACCCGCACAATAGAAATCTAAGGCCACATAACATTTTCAATGAGCAGTTACGTCATACATCACTGCTACCTCGGCGTAGACGTAATAGCCGTGTTTACACCTATGCAATTTTTCCAGGCCCGGGTTCGAATTTAACCCGGATCCATTGAATTTTCTGTCCACACCTATTATTCGTCTTACGATATTGAACGCTGGCCATGCTATTTATAGACACACCACCCATTCAATTTTAGCAGACCGACACCTGTCGGTGGGCTCAGTAAACGTTTTAGCCCGGCATTTTTCTGTCCACACCTTTGAAATTGCCGGGCTAAAGTATAATCCGGATCAGACCCGCCGAGCGAAAGCGGGCTAAATTAGTCCGGCAATTTTTAATCCGGATCCGATTTTCATAGGTGTAAACGCAAAAAAGGCGGGTCAGAGCCGGGTCAGGTCCGGCAATTTCCTCAGGTGTAAACACGGCTTATGTCAGTACGCCTAGTTTTATGCTCCCTTCCTAAATCGGTGACCTAAGGCCGGTGTAGCAGTAAATAATGTTCCCCTCTAAAAAGTGTCCACTTCTATTGTTGAATGACGGATTAAGCGGCATGCAACCAATTGACAGAGATTTGAATGTAACAATAGGACCTTTTGTTCCCCGGACAGTTTTTCCTAGGACATTTTTTCCCTTTACACCTGGGGCCTGTTTCATAAAGTGACTTTAAGCTAATGCTACCTTTAACCAAACGGAAAATGCATTGAGTCAATGATACCATTAGCTTAAAGTCACTTTATGAAACAGGCCCCTGGTTTACATCGGATGACACGCCACACGAACACGAAGGCGATCAATGGCTTCACAAAGGATTCATCCCCATAAAACCTTTGTTCGCCTGCGTGTTTGTGTCGCGTGTGCCGTGATGTAAACTCAGCCTGGTAGAGTTGTCCTCTGAACGGAACAGTTCAATGTTCCAACTGTGCCATATTATAAGGGTATTGTAGACTAATCCCCCCTAATGAAATGCATGAACAACCATAGCGAAACTGACGCCAATTAAAATGCTTTAGATCTACATGCGGTTACAAGCTTAAGCTGGAAATCATGGGTGATCAACATTGGGTTGTTCAAATTGGCCAAATGACTGCTGCATTCCCAACAGGAAAACTATAGCCCTTGTTACACTACATAAAAAACCCGTATCGAACCCGGGTTTTTTCTGTCCACACCTGTTAAAAACGCGGTGTAATAATCCCCTCCGAGCTCGAACGGGTTTTGGAGACCTTAATTTAGGTCCCCCTCACAAAATTTGAGTAGTGTGATGGGCACCGGGCCTCAGGAGGGATTTTTCAGAGCCGGGCTAGACCCGGTGTAATGTATATTATTGCCCCCTGTATGCCAATGCCCGGGGAGGCAATGAAAAACGGCCGAAGGCCGTTTTTCATTGCCTCCCCGGGNCGGGCCTCAGGAGGGATTTTTCAGAGCCGGGCTAGACCCGGGTGTCAAAAAAACCCGGGTATTTCTATGTAGTGTAACCACGGCTATAGATTAGACTACAAACCACAGTATTTACCAGTTGACTGAGCACAACCTTGGAGTGTTTGTTGTAGAGGCTGCTCAAGTAAACCAAGTGACCCTAACATCATTGAGTATGGTAACTGAAACATGGATTATTTACCACTGACGTGTGCACATTTTTTTTAGGCTTGGCCCTTTGCCCATGTTGAAGTTAGGGTGAATTAATATCCTACTTTTTTTGTATCAATTTTTCAGTGATGTCTAGGGATGTACTGAGTATGGTATTTACCATGTTTACCAATGCCGGTACGGTACTGTATTGGTAAACATACCAGTACTGTAAACCGTGAAATTTTCGCGTGCGTTTTTTTTTCGCGCTCGAGGGTCAAAACGCAAACATAAATCGCGCGAAATTCTTGGCATGATGCACCGTTTTGGTTCTTGAGATTTTTTTATGCTGAAGGGTTCCAATCGCGAAAATTATTCTTCGCGAATTCGTAGACCCCCAAAAACGCGAACATTTTATAGCACCGCGAAAAATTTCACGGTTTACAATATTACAGCAGTTTTTGCCTTGATAGTTGATGTGAATAGCAAACCACCTGAACAGTGTGTCAATTTCATTGTGTTTGTCCACCCCTGCTTTTGTTCTTCTCACCTTCGACAATGTGGTCACTCAATAAAACCTACCGGTAGTTGTTATCTAATGTTTGTCCGAACTTTCCTGGTAAAAATAAAAACTGGGTGGTATGCTATTAGGAAGGGCCCATGTGGGCAAAACAGGACTTTTTTTATCCGGTGATCATTGAGATTTGGCAATGTCCAGTTGACATCATGACTGAAATAGGCAACCGGTACCAGTATATATTGTAAGATAAAGAGCCTGTTTGAAGTTTCTTTCATATTTCAAATTACATGTATG
>NMRB01000430.1:142538-171061 GCA_002633025.1 Notospermus geniculatus | reverse complement strand
CCCATGATCTTGCAGACTTCGAAGGGCGCCGCCAGGTGCGTTATTGCGCACCACATGTGCCTGCAGGCGAGGTTAAACATGGCGGTCTCCCGCTTAACTGCAGCGAACGAAGTTTCGTCAATTAAAGTGCCGTTTTCTGCTCTTAATCAGGGAATAATATTCAAAGGAATATCGCAGATGCAAAGTTTAATTAACAAAGGACAGGTTCGATGTGTTTTTTCTGTGTGACTTGACTTAAATTACAGTGAAATCGGGAGTTTAAAAATCAGACCTGTCATTTTGGGAGAGCGAGTGTCCTCACCTTCTCTACATATACTTATGGTGTGTATCAAAAAAAACCTCCAACACACCGTGCACCAACCATGCTCACTGACACTGCATGCACTGGCACTGCACTCTAGGCCTACTCTGCTGACACTAGTGACAGTCCTGAGTCAGTGACAACACAACCAAGCCCCTTCTGTCATGTCTGTCTGATGATGATGATGAATGCAGCCAAGCTGCTTCATTGTGTTGTGACCGTAGCTAGGCTACGTCATACATAGGCTAGCTACCAGTGGTAGGCCATAGATGTCACATTTCAATCTGACCGGGACGGGAGGGTTCTTCCGCAGACCCCAGCGCCGTGGTTCACAGGATCCGTAGGCAGACGGGAACATCATAAGCCACGCCAGTTCACAGGATCCGTCACGTAGCCTGGGTTAAGGCAGATAGGACATAATATGGCTTAAAGCCACGCTGCAAAGTAGGCCTAGGCCTAGTCTTAGGCCTAGGCCTATTGGAAAATAAGGTGTGTAGGCCTATGCCTAACCTACATGACCTACAATAGACAGAGAAGGAATGGCATTTACAAACTAACAAACATTTACAAACTTAAAACATGAGCAACTTAAAAATAAGGAATCACTGACACCAATTTAAAACATAACTAGAAAGGGAATATAACGAGGGAACTAAAATATGCAACTAACCTGCAATGGTACCGGGTATATAACTTGTATTAATATATTGGAAAAGAAGGTGTCTAACCTCATGACCTACAGCAAGCAGACAGAGAAGGAATGGCACTGGGTGAAGGGAGGTTCACACCCAAGCCAAGAAAATACCAGATTACTATAATGGGGTAAACACAATAGGCCTAAGGATTAAAGATTCCAATACCCGGTACTATAAAAGTTCACACAATACGTGTAAGCAGAGCTGCCATCTCATGGTACAAAGAGGGTACTAAGTTAACCCACTGCCACACCTAGGTAAGGTAGGCCTATTAAAACGCCAGCCAGCTGACCTGAGATGAGACCATGAAATCCATCCATCCAAGCCCCCTAAGACCAAACAAGAATTGACTGGATTTAATTTCATGTCATATGCTGAGTACTTCTTTTTACAGGGTATTTTTGGCAACTAACAGATCTACACTATGACCCTCAGTACAGTGTGGATGGAAGCATTGGAAAGTTATGCCACAAGCAAAGATTCAACCCTTTTCACAAGAATGTCACTGATCCCCCTGGGAAATTTGGTGACCCAAAATGTGACTCTCCTTGGGCTTTGGTGGAGTCGGCGATCACAGCTATGAAAACCATCCATGCAAACCCAGATTTTGTTTTGTGGACGGGGTAAGTGTGTGGTTGATTTTGTAATATTCAGATGGTAACAATGACCATAATGTGAAGCTTTTGTATCATTCAAGGGCTTTATAGAGTGAACTGTCTCAAAAAGCTTCACAGTCTCCCCAGAAAGTTTCTGGGGAATTCACGCAGCATTACGTCCATTCAGTCAGTCAGTCATCCTTTCAGAACAGTTGAGGCCACAAAGTATTCACGTTGCTGGGAATTGAACCCGAGGCTTCTCAAACCAGATCTTAACCACTTTGCCACCTTGCTCTCTATGCCAGGTGATGATCAGTAATGATGTAGTTATAACCCAATGGTATGACCCCTACCCCAGAAAATGGTCGTGTTTTTCACCAAGTTATAAGTTGAAGAGAGGGAATTTCCTGCAGATTCAACACATTCATGGTTTTTGATTGATAAAGCTTCAGCTCTTCTTTCATTCAGGGACACAGGACCTCACAGTGATGCCACCAGTCAGAAGCAGCTGAACTCACTGATCAAAGAAACAACAGACTTGTTGAACAAAACGTTCAATGGAAGCTACATCTTTCCTGTCCTGGGGAACCATGATGTGGTCCCGTCAGGACAGATGCCCCCGAATGATCCCGCATACTACAAGGTGATCCTAAAAGATTGGGGATGGGAAAACCTCCTGCCAGCTGATGCTCAGAAGACATTTTTAAATGGTATGAGAGCCTGAGAATGCCACAGACAGAAATTTTTGTCATAGCCTTCACATTATTTGGCAACACGATTGATTATTGGAAAGAAAGTTTCATTCTTTTCACTTTCTGATCTATGAAGTACCGGTAGTTCTCACATTCGGAATAAAGACTAGCAAATGCGTTTACTTCATATTTGTACAGCATCGCCTAGTGCATTTGTATTGCAAAATTCAAGTAAAAGCATTTACTAGTCTTTATTTATACATGTATATGGCCCATCTTGTTGATTCCAGGTGGTTACTACAGTTGGATGATCAGTCCTCAATTCACCATAATTGTCCTGAACACAAACCTTCATTTCACTTACAACAAGTTGACTGTGAATATGATTGACCCCGCGAACATGTTCGATTGGCTGAGACAATTCCTTGACAAGCAAAAGGCTGGTACTCACAGAGTAAGTGGGTCAATCATGGGCTTAGATCGCCGCTCCACATCGACATGAGAACTTCGTCATGCCAGTTGGCTCTTGATGGGCAGTTGACTAATTTTGGTTTCCTTACGGGTTATGCTGCGACGAAAGACATCAATGACTGTCCTAAATTTTCTGCAGTTGAGTTGTGCGCGGAGAGCCAACCCAGCAAGAACTCTCATGTGGAGCAGCACCATTTCTGTGTACCGGTAGTTTGATTCCCCTAAGTATCAGATTGAATATTCATCTGCTGAAGTTGGAGTAACGATGCTTCCTGAATTCATTCATTTCCTGGCTGGACCAGATGCTATCATCTGCATGCCTTTTCTAGAAAAGGCATGAAAGGCTACGGGGAAAAAATTGAAGAAATTTTGCAGATCATGTAAAGGTTATTTCACCACATGTTTAAAACAAGTTTCATTCATTTCTGCACCAATGGATGGATAATTTCTGAATGACAATTTAATTCAAATGATGTGTCTTCTTTTCTAGTTCATGATAGTGTCTCATGTGCCCCCTGGATCATACGAGCGAGAGCCGAACAGTTTTCACTTGTATCAACGTTACAATGACGAGTACCTCAAAGTCATCCAAACCTATTCCAATATCATTGGCTCACAGATCTTCGGACATGAACACAAGGATACACTAAGGTTGTTCCTAGATAAATCGGGTAAGTTTGTAGATTGGTAAGTTTGTATGGCTTAATAGTTACATTAAAAGTTTAAATGTGACCCTCCATCACAAAACCACTCGTACGTGGCATGGAAAATGAGCCTAAACATACTGAGATGACACCAGGAGATAAAGAAAGAAAAAGAATCACTCGGATTTCACAATAGACAGACAATACTGAAATTGACAGTTAATTCAGTCCCAAACTGCAAACCTCAGAGCTACGGTACTTCCGACTGGTTTTGTGGTGAAGGCTCACAAATTTGAAAGCTGGGATGGCCAACTCTTTCTTTAGCTTACATGGACTTGCAGTAGCCATGGGAGAGTGGGGTAATATTCAAGACTGAAAAGGTTTGTGCAAAGAAATGCTTTAGTAAGTGGTTTGATGGTAAAAACATCCCCGAATTCATGAAATATGGTATTTACATATACTCTGATTCCAAGCAACTCACACTGACAACAGTTTACAAAGGTTTGGTTTCGAATTGCCAGTCAATAGATTTGTTTTTTCCAGGTAAGCCAGTCAACGTGGGGTTATTGGCACCTGCTGTCAATCCGTGGAAGAACACCTTTATCCCTCCTGACCCGCCCAACAACCCTGGAATACGTTTAGTGACGTATGACCGTGACACCGGCAACATCCTTGACATTGAACAGTATTATCTTGACCTGAATGCCGCTAACAAGGCCGGTAAAGCAGACTGGAAACTGGAATACCAGTTCACCAAGGCCATGGGTGTGCCAGATCTCAAACCTGCTTCAATACAGACACTAGTGAAGAATTTCACGAGTTCTGGCAGTAAACTGTTTGATACATTTTATTCCTGGAACACAGCTTTGTATGACAAAGATACTTGTAATGCTACTTGTAAGAAGACATACCTTTGTACAGTGCAGCACTTGGATGTGGCTACTTACAATACCTGTATGAAAGCAAGTCAGGATGTGACAGAACATCCACAACGAATTTCGCAAAGTGTGTATCCTACGACTGAAGGGCCAAATGTTTCTCGCAAACACTATCATCATCCGACCCGCCACCCCCACCATCATGGCAGGCTACCCAAATATTTTCTCTATATTTTCATTGGCATAGGCCTTCTTGTCTTTGTTCTGTTCATTGTGATAGCAGTCCTGTGTTATCAGCGACGCAGCTTGTATCCCCAAACAAGATATCTTAGGGTTCCTCAAGTTACTATCCAATAGTACTTCTGAAGTTGTAAGTTGAATCCTCGAAGACCATGCTTGCAGCCCCAGTTGAACCACCCAATTCAAGATAATGTTGGTGGGATCTCATAGTTGTGCACAGGTGGTAATTAAATTACGGTAAAGCCGCACAGTATAGACAGATGGGTCATAATCGGCGACCCTCTACAGCATCAGTCTCGGTCACCCAGTCGCTGTTTCGAATCTGGGGATCTGTGTAGCAGTACTGCGGAACGAAACGGCTGGCTGCGCGAGACTACATGCAGCATTGGGGACTCCCCAACCTCGATGCAGGATAATGCTATAATATTTGGTTCTATGGTAATTATTCATTACGCACGCCTGTAAATGAGGTTGCACTATGATTTCGGCCGTTTTGGTAGCGAGTAGCGGTGCATACTGTGCGGCTTTAAAATGTACACATGTACATATCTGACGACAGTAGAACACCTATATTATTGAAAAAGGTCACCTCCTGGACTGACAGTATTACGGAGTCCTTGACAGAGCGGTGTTCTGGCAGGGGTGGGCATTCAGGACAGGAGGGTCCACAATTAAGTTAATTAATGTTGTTATATGTAAGAATTCAAATACATGTACCATGTTTTGCAGGAATCATCATAGGTTTTTAACTGACGTAGGGGGTTCAGTTTAAGTACAATGACCGTTGTTCCTATTCCAAATNAGTATGGTATAAGTAAAGGCATCTGAACCATTTACTCTAATGAGGTGTGGAAAGCCCGGTGTTTGGAAATGTGTGCCAACCAAAATATATTCAGTGAAATTTAAATTGGAACTTGTGTGTTCTGTTGTTTTACAAAAAGAACAGAGACGAGAGATGGACTCGTGGTTGTTATTGGTTCATCACCAGTAATATGTACTGGTATCTTATAATTTGGTTCTGTGCAAAATCTGTAGAGGGCAGTGGTGCAATCTTATCTTCCTTGGTGTGTGGACGGCGAATACAAATTAATGTCCTTGGCCTTTTCTGTGTTTGAGACAGGAATGTCTTAGTATGATAAGTACATGTAGGGTGAACAAGGGAGTAGTTGGCCACCATACATACAGTGGTTGGCCACTAATGGGGATCGTAACTATGATAGAGGGCAGCACAATGTAACCGGGTCCTATACAATGGACGCTGTCTGTGTGGGAAATTGACCTGGGTGCCACTTTCATTTCAATAGTTATAACCACTAGTGACACCTATTGAGGCAGTGGGGTGTGGTCCTCATTGATACACCATTCTTTGCAGTGGAGTGGCTGACGAACAAATACAAATAGGACTATCTGTCAATAGGTGGCCGACAACTGCAGGGTGACCAACTACTCCATGGTTCACCCTACATTTGTAAATACTCTTGATGTTGTCTGAAGTATGATGAAATCACACCCGAAAGGGCGAGGAACAAACAGGGGCCCACCACAGTCTGTACGCCTATGCTGTAACCTCTCTCTTTGAAACCATGACCTTCAGCACACTGTAGGTTCTTCATGGTGGTGGGGGGGTTGAACAGTTTGACGTGTGGTACTTGTGCTTTAACAATGTAAATATTTTTTTTGCCAAAACATGTTGCTTAGTGTTTACAAATATTTGGGACTTTTTTTCCTTTGATGAGTAATGAATGAGATGATGTCCCAGGGAGTACAGTGGAACCTCTGTCAGTCAGATTTTGCCATTGAGAGATGTCCTGATTACAGTGGCAGGTCGAGAAAATGCTATTTTCGGGACTGACCTTGCATGTTGACTATAGAGGGACAACCTCCTGGCAGAGCTGTCTAAAAAGAGATATTCCACTTGAGTTATAAGGTGCTCAATGTAGATATATGCACAGTATTTAGGTTTACACTCTCCTGAAATGCACTCTGTTCTATAGGATATGATAGAGATGTCGTATTTACCCTGTTTATTGTGAGGATGGCTTTAGACTTGTTCACGTGTATCAAATTGAATTATTTTATGCTGCAGTATTGACCATAATGTCCTTTAGCAGACGTCTGGCTTGTTGGAGAAAGTCAATAAATGTTGTGTTACTCAACACTAAATGTTGGATACTGTAATGAGAACGATGACGGGGAATCAATGCATGATGAAATAATCAGTGCAGCTCACTAGACCTGACAAACTGAAATGAAATACTGGTATTCACAGGATCTACAGTAGATGTAATAGTAGTTAGATTAAAATTGGGGTTCTGACATTGGTTGCTTCAAAGTAACTGGTCTCATTTGATGACATTTGTACTTTATCGTACAATGTTGATTTGTGACCCTCTGCTACAAAACCAGTGTAAAGTCGTGCGGAAAATGAGCCTAAACGTACCGACATGACACCAGGAGATAAAGATAGAAATAAAATCGCTCAGACTTCACAACAGACAGGCAGACAATACTGAAACTGACAAATGCTCTGGTCCCAACTTGCCAACCTCAGCGTGACTGATGATTGGTTTTGTGGTGGAGGGTTACATTTGTCAATTTCGGTGTTGTGCGTCTATTGTGAGGTCTGAGTGATCCTGTCTCTATCTTTATCTCCTGGTGTCATGCCAGTACGTTTAGGCTCATGTTCCATGCGACTTTACACGGGTTTTGTGGCGGAGGGTCACATTTCTGAAATATTGTGACGAATACTGTGATTGGTGGTTGCCTTCAGGCACAACTGACATCAGCCAATGAAATCTTCTGTTAGTTCTCAGAGACATGACTATTGGTTGCGGTCTTCAGTTACTCTTGTGAATTATTCAATCATTTCTTTTTGTTGGAGTTCATTTCATGTTAAAAGTGCTTTATTTTCTATTTTATTTTTTTCATGGTGTAATTTAAATGAATAAATATTTTTACTATCGCTCGATTACCCAATATTGTTGTTATTTACTCCCAAAATTGTAATGTTGCGCTGCTCTATTTCATGGAAAACAGGTTTCTGGTAAAGGTAAAGAGAGTGTTTTGGCATTGGTGCCAATCGTGGACTTGAGTGTGAAAAACACCATATTACAAAAATCATTTCGGTCAATAACTCTAAGTGCAAAGACTAAATATTCCAATGAAGTACATGAAATATTTTCTTATAAAAAAAGATCTGTGTCACTAATAGTCTGGCGAGACTATATTCTCCTTGATGATTCGCCAACAGAATACAACATTACCCGTTGCCATGGCAACCATCCCCCAGAATGTCATCCTACAAATTGTACAACAACAGATGTTGCGTTCTAAAGCCAGGTACACTCATCATCTTTGGCTGTTTTAATCCAATACAGCTCTCGAAGGGCAAAGTGCCTATCTTTATAACCCGGCTGGGAATAGGGACATGGTACCATATTCCGAGTTGGGAGTTGGCCAACAAGGCCAGTGTGAAAGAAACAGGAGTCCTAGAAATGCAAGTCTGAATTACAATTGGCTGCTTGATTATGAGAATGGTCATGGTTTCTAGAGCCATATACCCAAACCCTTGTTCAACAATATAGGCCTAACCAGATCTACATTCCAGGTGGACTTAGATTCCTGTCATGCCAGGGCTCATCCTCACACCCAGGGTCTTCACAACTGCTCCCCTTTCACGCTTGGTTCTGAGGGGGGGGTACGACCGTAAATGATTCTCTGGATGGCCGGGATTAGGACCAGAATGACAGCAGCATGGGTTTAGTTTAACAGACCTTCAGTGGTCACCATGCAATCCCAAGAGCAACTTCCCGATGGAGAAAAAGGCTACTATTCTGTAGAGGATTAATACTCTGAAGTACTGCGAGTCTGATCACTATTTTGTAGGTGGCAGCACTGTCATTAAGGCGAGACTTTTTTAATACCTTGGTTAGCGTGCCCGCCGCTCCGTGAATTCCCGAAAAAAAAAAAATAATAAAATTTTATTTTCGGCCATTTAGCGTGCCCGCCGCACTCGAAATCGCTGAAAATCGGAATAAAAAAAAAACTTTTTCTTTATTTTTTTCCCGCCCGCCGCCATCATGGCCGTGGATGCAAAACTGTGCAGAAGAGGGCAAATACTTCTGCAAGCTGAGGAACGCTAGGGAGGATTACAACATCCTCCATCAGAGTACTACACAACTTGCACAATGCCAAACAAGCATAGGGCCTACTGGCAAATCAATGTCAATGACAATATGTTGGAGGCAAAGTTACTTTATTTTGAAATAAACTTTTATTTTTCCCTCCTCTCTGCTGCTCCTACAGAAGGCTTGTGTGAAAGCTGAAAATAAAATTTCATTTTTATTTTTTCTCCGACCGCCTATGGATGTCCTTGGATAAAAAAGCACGCTAACCAAGGTATAAAAAAAGTCTCGCCCAATGGGTTTATCCTTCAAAAGCCTTGGGGGCATCTTGATTTTGATAACGCCTAACCAAACTACACCTCTTTTGAACCTTTCCTTGGTGCCCAACTGCAAAAAAGACAAGATCGTACTTCCAAGACGTAGGCAGAGAGTATCGACAGAACTAATGGGAATCCAACATACTAATGGCCACTAATGGGGAGGTGGCAGACACTCGTCTGCCACTCCCACTAATGGTACACATGTAACACCAGTATGGTATCATCTTATGGGAAATACAAGGTCAGGACATTGTAATTTTTTGTCTCGTTATTTATTTCTGATAATACATGTAGGCTATAAGATGAGGCACGTTCATAGGACTCGGTACCAAATGCAGAACAGGTGGTTGACAGAAATTGTCGCCAATGACCTTGTGTTTCCAATGGGATAATATGAAATGAGAAATAAGAAAGAGAAGACATTTTATAATCGTATATTAGCCACTTGACTTGTTTTATTGAAGATATTTCGGCTGTTCATGTTCTTATATAAATAGACAGCAGCCGCTGCTAGCACTCCTTGCAATGAGAAAAGCAAATGCACAATTTGTGCCAAGAGATTGAGATTTTCATCTTGGTGAAACTGAAACCATCCAGACGTCTCTGGTAAGGATCCTATCAACTACCATGACTACTGGTAACCAAGAAGCCACTACTGCCCCCTATCTGAAATAGGAATAACTAATTTAGTTGTCTGACAACCTGAAACTAAATGGCACGAATAAAAACAGAACTAACCGTACTATGACAACAAAACATATTAGCATATAAATAAAAAAGTATACAATTATGTATGTTCCATTTGAATGACGTGGCACATTGGCAGAATTGTATTCTATTCAGGAACATCCCGGATGACCGGTTTGCCAACTAATTGCACGACTGAGCTTTTTCAAAGCTGAGAAATATTATCTTTTATTGTATACCTACTGATACGTCTATTGTGGTACATGTACCAAAAATACAAATGCAGACATATGAAAATTGGAAAATATCGACAGTTGCATTGCATTGCATCTCAGAATTTATATCAACGGGGAATTCAGCAGGTGCGAGGAAGTGACAAGTGACAATTCCCCGCGGCTCGGTTATACTGGCAACTGAATTATCAACAAAACGTAGTTATTTTCAATTGCTTTTTTATACCTTGTTGACATTTTTCCTTGATGTTATTGGTTTCAGAAGCCAAATTTCATGGCTGTCCAATTACATAATAACAGTGTACATGTGCTCAGCAAGTACCCATTAAAATACAGCATAACATGTTAAAAGTCTAACCCAACACAGAATGTGTTCAACTGACAATTGCAAAGAGTGCTAGCATGGCCTTTTTAGCCACATGTTATCTCAATCATAATGGCGAGCTAATTAATCACGTATCTCGTGATGAGGGCGTTGGAAGCAAGGTAACATTTACAATCAGAAGCCATGGCACAACAAACTATTCTTTGCCTATAGCTTCTTATTACACGTGTGACAGGTTTTTCGCTTTTTTACAAATGCCTGAATTCCATTAAATAAAAATAAAACTACATTGAAACATCTTTTTTTACATTTTCTGATCGCTTTTCTTAATCGTTTATATAATAAGATATGAAGTTATCAACAGAATTGTGATGAGAGAATGATTAAATGACTGAAAGGATTTGGTTCTTTATGATACGGAGGTTCACACTTTTGCAGGACCGAAGCAGGATCAGGGAATCAACACATCATTCGGCCACGTGGTCCTATAACCAGAAATGAGTCAAACGAACAGAAAAGTGGCACTCACTTTACCAGTAATGATTTTCCGTTCTTTCAGGACTTTCAAACTGTCTCAAAATACACAAACGCCTGTGATTAAAATGCAGTTCTCGCCTCCCTTAAATAAAACATCCCAAAGATTTTGCTGGGAACATAAAAATTCAGATAACACTAACTTATTTAGAAAGGCCGCAACAAAATGTCAAGGTCACATGTTACACATTGTGTAATCCCTCATGGACCTCATCCCCACAGTGCTGTACCATAGTGAAAGGCTGACACAATGGGGACGAGGTTTCACATCCGAGGTCAGAAAATACCCCCTGCCCAACTATAACTGCTTCGCAAAGATTTAAAAAATCGCTTCATGATAAAAAATTTCCATCTGAAAACACAAATAAATCAACAACAAATTTAAAACACCAACACATACCGAATACATTAATGATTTTTACATTAAATTAACTGTCAATCTTGACCATAAGTATTTCAGGACTTGGTCGAAAAATTTGCAAGACATTTTGCAATCATGGCAGAAAAATGTTCTGTTACATTTGCAAGTAACATTTTGAATATATTTATAATTGAAATGAGCTCAAGTTCTTTTCTGAATTTCGTTGTCCACCTATCTTGGGCTTAGGTCCTTCTGCTCATTTCAACACCAACCCAGCAGGCAGTGCGTGTTCAACATCCTGGTATAAACACACACACAAACACACCTTTTTCTCCTTGAGTGTTTGCTCATCATATCATTGAAATTTTTCATTTCTTCACCAGCGTCTCCAACTTCAAAGAGACATTTTAATCCATCACCAGTTATACCTTCTGAAGATGCTGAAAAACGTGCTACTGAATACGTAGTGGAACTGGCAGCATTCCAGCATCAACATCCACTGTTCTATGCACTCTACCGGGTACTATATCTTCTGTACTACCTTGACAGAAGATAGAACAGACTTGCCCACAATATTATGTAGGTCTGTGCGTAAACAAATTTTTAATAGAATAGAATGCAAGGTGAGATCTTTCAAAGGGAAAGTGCATGAAACCATTTGCCAGTGCTGCGTGGCGTGCCCCTGCAAGATGTACTCAGACAGTAGTCTGAAATACTAGGATCTTATCAACTGACTCCTTGTCATATTTTGGGAAGCGCTGATGCCGTGATGGCATTCGAGGCACGAGCAGATGATACATTTCTCAAAATATCCAATCTAAGCACTGAAAGGAGGATTTGAATGGAGTTCAACTGAACAGCGCTTTTCCAGAAGCTCTTAGGGAATCATGACAGAGTAGGACTTACAAGCGTGTTGCCCCGTGCCTGTTAGTAAAGGCATGAATCCACTACTTGATTACTGGTGCTTTCCAAAACTCAATATCATGAAACTTACAGAAGAGTGACGATCGAGAGTCAGAAGCCACGTCTTGGTTCGTCAAAGGTTGATGCCAGAGCAAACACATCTAGAATCGTCAATTAAATGCTTCCTTGCATCAATGCCACCAACTGCAAAATGTCTCGCTTCAGCTTCAGAATATGAAGCAGTTCTTGAACCCACTCAAGTATCCAGGGTAGTCATGCCTCACCAGTCACTGAGGGCTTGGAGGAATTATACTGACAGCTTAGGGGTTCATTTCTTCAGAGGATCATGCCCAGAAAAGTTACTCGCAGTTTACAATGAAGTACCCTGTACTGGCTTCACATTGTAACCAATGCAGTTATCATACTCTTTTAAATTTTAAAATACCTAAAAGGAGGCATCAAGACACATTTGTCATAAAGAAATGGAGATCGCAAGTTTTTCTCTCCACTTTTCTATATCCGGTTTCTGGCGAGTTTTTTCAAAATAATGTACAATGTATAATCATTTTGAGAGTATTCCCTCATTTTTCTTCGGAATTTGAAAGACAACCTGTTTCGGTGGTGGTTCCAGAGCTATGTGATTCTGAAATTACAACATTTGAAAACTGTCCTTTATTCAATGATGTACTGTAAATCATTTTACTGTTAATGATTTTACCATATCTTTATCAGATTTCTAGTTACTCAAGGATGTAAGTTGTTTTACCATATTACTGTGAGACAAGTTTTCAAGGACTAGGACCTCTGAAAGACGGTAAGCTTTACATATGATGCCTCCTTTCAATGCCGTTACACATAGGGTATCACAATTTTCATTATGGACGCCCTATTTTATGAAAATCGTCCCATCAGAGGGTGAAGATGGGGTGATATGAAACAAGTATTGCTCAGAAATAATACTTCAACAATCAGACTAACACAGCTTATCGTCATCAAAAAATGGCAGTGTTTTGGTATGGAAATGGAACAGTGTGTTTCACACCGAAATGACCCCAAGATCAAGTTATGCAATGCATGTATGACACAAACAACCAATTGACTTTCAAGTGTATTATAGCTTATTTCTGCAGGAAGTATCAGACAGGGGGCTGGCATTGGACAAAGAAACTCAAGCCCTGATTTGTTGTGGTTTTTCACACGGATGCACTTTTCCATAAAATCATCCAATCAGATGGTGATGATGGGGCGACGTGATAGAAGCATTGCTCAGAAATTACTGTCTGTTCAGGTTAATGCGACTTAGGCTAAGAATCCATTCACGCGATTTTCGTGCCGCGCGATGTCGCATCCTTTGTCCACGACCAACGCGGCGGAAACAAACAATGCTTTCGAACGTCTGCCGTGCGAAAATCGCGTGAACGGACCGACCGCCTTGGAGGTATGGGATGTTAGTCGCCAATGCAGTGAGATGTGCACAGGAATGTAAATTCACCAACATGTATCTGAAAGTGGCACAAAATTGGATCCTGAAGTATGGGTGGATGCAGTGAGAACCTCGGCAATGTATTCAAGGATCATTTCAGAGTGAAATACACAGATTGATGATTTGGATATTGATGCAATTAAATGATATTTTACAAAAGTTCAGTAATCAGCAGACATTAGCACTCAATAGAAACTTCAATCTCCCCCTCAAAACCCTCTTTCACCCCTCACAATCATGAGGAAATTAATCCTTCAAGGGCAGGAGGAAGCATGTTCTTCTGAACGGCAATCACAATCAAACAAGTGATGGACATGATGGATTTTTTACGAGCAATCTTCGCCAAGAAACTCATGATATTTGTCCTGGTTTTGTCAAACGACTCGAATGCTCATCCCACCCTTGAAGGAAAGATTTCCAACAGACTGCAAGAAAGTCGCACAAAACAAACTCTCGGGACAGATGCCTGGCTGGTTTACCAGCAAAAAGCACCTCATGAAATTCGAAACAAGACATAAACCAGGCAAAGCAGCAAGTTTACCCGAGTTCCTCATCTTCATTTGACTTACGATGACTGGATGAATCGAGTAATTCACTTGAAAAACTAGTATCAAATCCAGGGTAATCAGAGATTCATGTTCAAAAGATTTTAATATCGTTGATGAGAAACTTGGATGCACTCCCCTCTGCCTATATTGATATGCATGCAATATGACTCATACAAGAAAGTGTGGACGCAGCTGTTTAACGCAAATGACGAGATAGTTGTCACACCAGGCCTTTATGGTAATTCTATCCGGATGAAACTGCGTTTGAAAATCTTAAATTCAGAAAGGGTTGTCTTTCTTCTTTTATTTGAACTCCAGGATCTAAACTCTGGGTAGCCATTCAGTTTCCGCAATTTTTCAGGAAAGCTCGGGGTTTCAATATATAATATCTGCAACCAAACCTTCAACTTAAACTTGGCCAATATATCACTAATCTGACATAAATAGTGAGCATTCTTACAATTTACAAAATCATACACATCGGCGAAGCTGGTTTCTAGTTTCCTGTACATGCTGTTGGCAAGCGAAGCGTTTGGTACAACTTTTGATTTAAACCCTTCGAATCCAACATGAAATTGAGTACTCCTTTGAACTACTTTTATGAAGAGAAGAATCACAAGAGCTCTTTGCACCATTTGTAGGTAGTCGTTGGATGATATGCGTGATGTGCAATGAAGGGGTAATCCCCCTTGGGCACACCAGCCATGGCAGCCTTTGGATCGTCTCATTTGAAAGTGAGAGCTTTCATCACTGACTGAAGTGGCTCCTCGGTTTAGCCAGCTCTATGTAGGATCCTGACCCAGACGAAGAGACATCCCATGTGGAACCAAAGGGTTAAAATCATATCCTTTTGCGTCTATGCAAATTTACAAATGTATTAACATAACATGAAAATATGGATTGAAGCTCTTTGAAACAGCAAGGAAGGTAGGTAGGTAGGTAGGTAGGTATAGACCATGTGCAGCGACGATTATGACGTCACCGCGACGACGAGATGCCGCCATTTTGGACGGCACGTCCAACGCATTCGTAGCGTCAGATGCCGTCCAACATGGCTGACGTGCGCATTATGACGTCAATGATGACGTCACGTGCACATGGTCTATACATAGGAGTGTTGGTATATGATTTCAAGTCAAATCCTTGTTTTCTTTTGCAAATGTTTTCACATCTCATGTGATGATCAACAATAAATGACATGATATTCAATGATATTAATGATTACTGTATTCACAGCATAACCGGTAATATAACACGTCAAGCCCGTAACATAAACGGGGCCTAGGCCTCTCCACGTTGACCACATTTTCTAAGGACATCTTGTTACACTACAATCATAGCTTCTGATCAGTGATACTCAAATTATGGGAGTAAGGCTTGATTCATACTTCAGACGGTGAACATCAATGTCCGGCGCGTGATCAGATTTTGACGCCGATATTATTGAAGCGATTCACGCCTCAGAATCCGGTCAGCGTTTTGACGTGGCAAAATCATTGTGAGACCTTTTATGTCCCCACGATTAGATGCTGTGCTGACAAAATCGTCCATCGGGGTTCAGCGTCGAACACGGCATCCTGCAAATATGATAGTGCGTTGGATACCGAGGCTAGCATCTGAAATATGAATCTAGCTTAATGGGAATATTTCAGGTGACAGATGATACTAATCCCTCCATTTTGCCAGGAGAAGTACCAGTCGCGTCTTCTGCTTACAACGAACAAACCCCTACACACAGATACACTGAATTTTAGAAGCAAAGCCAACTTCAGAGACAGAAACTCCTTTCATGTTGAAGTCACCGAGGGCGATCCCATCAGCTAAGAAGGGAAACAAGACATACCAGGCCTCCTAGGATTTCATACGACTTGTAACCAATGGTATTAACGAGTAGTTGCGACAGGTTTGCGATGGGAGACAGCAAACCAGAGCTTGTATACTCCATACAGTAAATATCATTACCCTCTAGCCAATATACAAAGCAAAGGACGAAATTTCTCCAAGATTAATACTGCCACTTGTCCGTTCTGAACTCAAAGCTACTCCACTCTGTGGTTTTACTTGTCTCCAAAAGAGGGCACTGCCAGAAAAAGAAATGTTTGATAGTTTATGAGAAATGCAGAACCATTTACATGGAAAACGTATCGCAAGTGATAAAATTGAATGTTGATTTTTTTGTAATGAATTTCATCTTTCGTAATGCAATTTTTACAAGTGTTGCTGATCGATCATTTAATTTCTTTTACACAGTAGACAAGTCAATAGATGGTGACAAGAAAATTATAATAACAAATGAAGACTTCAAGTAACCTATGGCATTCAGTTACCCACAGAAATCGAAACTTGAGACTTAAAGTAACACAGTTGCGTAGTAAGCTCTTCGAAAGCACTTCTTAGCTATCAGGCAACATGCCCCCTTCCATCTACTCTTACCACCCAGGTAATGCCGGGGTAAAGTCCATCCTGAGGGAGAGATAATATCACGAGAAGAAATATACATAGGAGCATTTCCGTATTTGGTATCCACGTTAAGCAAAGGTTGATCCGGGATAATCCGCCGAAAGGAAATAAACCACTAAGAAGTTTCCGTATGTTCTGCAGACATAATCCAACTGGTAAAGTCCATGCTTGATGATATGATTAAACCACCTCAAATGCCAGACATTTTAAAAATGCAACAATACCTACAGCTGTATGAACATGCTTCCAAATCTACAAAGGAGCGATAGATCCGACGATATATCCGCGGTGACTGGCATGTCCCGTTGAAGCAATTGAAAATCACCAACATTATAATCCACAGATTGAAGCAGCGTGGCACGTTTAGCCTATCCATCTAGAGTGAACGACCGCATGCGATAGCTCCGTCTACTCCCGTACTCCAATGGCAAACTGACAGAGGAACTTTAATGCTAATATACGACGTGTTTCGATGCTGGAGTACGGGAAAACCACGTCCAAGCAGCAGGGGGCACCAGACGGATATTTCCTTCACCTGCCTGTGAATCCACGAGCACGTTAGCTCCAAGATCCCTCACGAAGCGGACAACACCGGCCGAGTCCCCTCCACAACACCTCCACTCCCCCACGACGCCTCGAGAACACTGCTCCATAACCTGTGTTAGTAGATAATGTAGCTATGCTCCGATTTAACCACAGTCTAATTGATAAAAAACATCCTAGCAGTAATCCCAAAATCCTACATCACGATGCAGCACTCACACTTTTTCTTTTCTTTCAATTTAACGTGTTCTACTTGCATATGAGAGTCCGCTGCCGGTACGACAATACCGACTTCTACCTCCACTGACTGTGGCGTTGCATTATCCATACGATTATTTTCTTGTAATTTAATGTCCCCTGGTCGCACCACATCACTCGATTTGTTCTGATTCTGATCAATTTTACTATTTGGCATGGATTCTATACCGGAAACATGGGTCGGTTGGATGGAATCCTCACCAACAAAGTTACTGTCTTCGTATGATTTTTCTGGATCATCAATCACAACTTTAGTCCGAGATATGGTCGATCGTTTTAATATATCGTCTGCTTCCTTCGAGAGGTCGCCGTCTGGCTGAAACGGGTTGTCTCGACTCTCCATACTGCAAAGACAAAAGAAAGAAGGATTCATCAGAAAAGGCAAAGTTTATGGCTATGAATCAACAGTTTGAGTTTGAAATCTCTCCCATTCTGCATGCAGCAGTAGTGCATTGATGCATGCAGAATGTGACACGAGACTGAGTCACATCTGGCAACGCATTACCTCACGATGTGAATATTCTGTCAGGTCGCTATGTGTGACTGGCCAGATGACGAAACAGTCACCATCGTAGCATGTTGGCAGCTGTCAGGCAACTGAGAACCGCCGACCGAACGGCGATTCAGTTATTTGATCATGATCAAGTCCTTTACCATGACTCAATCGTTGCGTGGTGAACAGAATTAAAGTGGGCCCTAAACATATACTGAAGCAGTCAAAAACTGCTTCACAACCTTCACTTCCTGAAATTGAAGACAGATTACAACAGGCTCCATGAGTTCTGCGAGAACAAAATGGGGTGGCAACAGCACTGCATGCCCTTCCTACTCCAATGCACATGCTATTGTGACAAAACAAGGTCCCCTTGGCTATCTTCAATGTCCATGCCAGGTACGGATACACAGGGGGCGTCCCGGGTGCACGCCTCCCGTTTGGGCCAACAAATCTGTAAAATTGACTGTGAAATTCTGGAATTTGGCACAAATTTCAATGTTCCTAGCACAGGGCACCCCCTCTTTTCCCAAATCCTGGAGCCACCCCAGCATGCTATGTTTCTTCCGAAGCGTCTCCAACTTCTGGCAGAGGTACAGAAGTTCCATATTTCCTGAAAGTAAACACTCGTACATGGAATGGTCTTTCACTCCACTCAACTGCCATGCTTTGGAAACGTGTTGGTCTGAACCAACAAGTCACAATACCTTGTATGACTGCCAATGAAATCAGCCATAATTCCACCAGAGCACGAAGTTTGGATCAACAGAATTACAGCAAAGAAACGGATTTCAGCATCACAGTCAGTGTGGTAGACACCCTCTCCTGTGCTGGTGGATCTTCACGTAGCTGCTACAGTACTGCAGACAGTATCACATGCAGATCTTGCGTTGTAGAACAGAACCAGCAGTGTTCCAGCTGCTATGCAATGCTGCGGCAACACAGCTGGACGTCAGCCTTGTAGACAAGACACAAGTTCCTCACCTCAGAATTGGAGAATTTCTCTCAATAATAAAACATAACTAGCAGCTGACTACCTGTACCAGCTGACAGACAAGGAATTCCACACCAGAACTCAACAGACGGCCAGATTTATGAAGGTGGACATGAGAAAATGTTTTTGCTTCAGTGAGATACCTGAGATACCCGAGCAGACGCCATAACCGACAACAACGAGGAAAACAATGTGAAAATTGAAAGAGAAAGCGGAAAATTACGTACCCTCGGAAAGACATGGCAGAACTTCACTTATCCTTCCTTGAAGGTGAATTTCCTTCTTGGTATGTCAGTATCGACTGTACTATGGACAACTGCTCGGAGGATAATATTAACTCTGGATAATAACGTCAGGTAAACTGAAATACTAGGGGCTGTAGCCGATAAATACCTGGAATATTTCGTACTATTCCTGTGCCAACTAATGTGGCTCAAGCCCAATTCAACAAGTAGTCTAACACATGTTCAGGTACACACAGGTTGTGAAAGATGTAGGGTAGAGCAATGGTGTATTTTTGCGGCAGTTCGAAAAGGCCGAACCGCCGAACGCGCAGAACCGCCGAACTTGGTACGCAGAACTGTACCCCAATTTCGAAAAGACAGAAACGTAGCCATTTTTTTCAAAATTGCCTGATTTGCATATTAATCATGCCAGCTACCTAGAATTCACGCAATCTGCGCTGATAGTAGGAGTTCTTTAGCATAACTGAGATGCAAATACATGTGTAGATACGCACGTTAATAGGTATATTACCTACTGCTACCAGTGCAACAAAATTAACCTCCTGACCTGGGTCATAGGGTGGTCATCAAGCTTTAATTTTTAAAAGTCCCTCTGATGTCAAATACCTGTGTTTATTTAGCTCGTATTACAGGAAACCTCATCGATAGAGAGGTCACGATTACATCAGTGAGCTCAAAAAATATTACAGTGAATCAGCAAGCAAACACACTGCAATGGGTGATATTCATAAAGGCTAGTAAATGCTTTTACTTCAAGATTTACATTGGACCTCACTGTGCAAATCGTAAAAGCATTGCTAACTTTTAGGCCTACGAACAGGCCTACATATTGTCTGAAAGGTTAGGAATACAACGTAATTGTAGACGATACTTTGACATGCAAATTATTGAGAGCCTCCAAGGTAGGCCCACATTGCTGTTGCGTGAACAGACAATACAAGTGGACATGTTCGAAAACTGATTGGAACAAAAAATCACAAATTTAGGCAATTTTGAAAAAAATGTTTGCGGTTCTGTCTTTTCGAAATTGGGGTAGAGTTCTGCGTACCGATTTCGGCGGTTCGGCGAGTTCGGCGGTTCGGCGTTTTCGAACTGCCGGTATTTTTGGTTTGTTCTAAGCTAATAAGTGGTAATACTCGCAGCAAGAACATTACAGGCCAAATTTGAATTGATGCATGCTTGGGATGTTCAAGCGGTACAGGATAAGAGTCCACAAATTATCAGATGGCTGTAGGTTCCATCATGGGAATTCCCAACCAAGTCCTCAAAAGTGTCATCCCACCTCACCATGAAGCCCAAAATGCAAAGGTGCCCATGGCAGTCGTATGATAAACTCCCGACACAGTTGTGTATCACGCCCCCTTTAGTTGGTGTGGTACACAACTGCGTAGGAATTTTAGTGGAATGGTGGCAGCATGAGCATCAGCATTTTGAGAGAAAATGTCAAGGGAAACCTGAGTACTCAAGGACTGACTGTACCTTGTGGTAACCTGCAGTATACTATATCTGTATTCAATCGATTGAATACATGGCGTAATCTGCAGTACATTCAATTGATTCTGGTTTATGACATACCTATGTACTTGAACGACTAAAACCAGCACCCACAGTACTTCACTCATGCGGCCAGGTGATATAAATACTTGATGAGGTAAATAGTTTGTATCTTCAGTAAGATTCTAACATAACGGAGATACTGCTACATCATGTATATAAACCCAGAGGGAAATATCGGATATAAATAGTGCACAGAAATGTTTCTAATTCCTTCATGAATCATGAGGGAATAGCAGACTGAAGGCCTTATCGAATCGATAGATCCGCTGTATTTATAGACCTGTCTCCTCCTCCACAGGTAAAAACGATTTCCTCAATGAACAGATCAAGAGATATGGCTGTAAACCTGTGAACTTTCAAAAAATATCTCCCATCGATTATAGGGTACTTAATTGATAATCGTCCCTATGGCTTTTATCATCATTGAGATGATACCAGCAAGCCAAGTTTGAAGAAGCCAAGTTTGAAGTTTCTCTTGGTGCGAGGTCAAGGTCATTGTTGGCCCTTCAAGTTAAATAAATGGCAATGTACTGTACACCATGTAGGCCTACATGCCAGAAGAATTCCAGTCGGTGGTTAGAAAGTTCCCATTCTCACTGATACGGAAGTCAACAGGTATCCATAGCATAGGGCATGTTTGAAGTTTCTATATTTATTTAGGTCAAGGTCAGGTCACAATAGCTGTCATTTAGGTCTAGGTCAGGTCACAATAGCTGATGCAAATTCATAATGTGAGTTACAGCATGTTATATTTGACATCTGATGAAGTTATCACACATAGGCACAGGCCCTATTTTCAGCTGGTTAGACTCATATCGTCATCCTGTGTCAGCTGTGGAATGAATTCCATGCAATTGTTACCACACGCTGTGGGCTCAAGTGGATTTCGGGTTGGAATAGAATATTTCAAATGAAGCTTCCTGTGTCAATACATATGTAATGCCATAGCAATTTATTGTGGAATAAACTTGGCGACAGCTGTTCCCCTTGTCAACAACCACATAGGAGCTAGTGTACGACACAGCGATAATGTACACTGAGAGGAAAACAATGTAGGCCTACAGGTTCTCGCGGCCTAGTTCGATCCTTGGGTGTGGCAAAGATATTGACAAGAATAGGCAAATATGAACATAGAAACTGACTGAACCAGCCGGGATGTGATGCCGGGCCTGGGAATTGGCAGCATCATGATGATGAAGATGAGCGGCCTTTCAGAAATGGGACAAAATGGTAAGAAAAGAAGATAGGTTCACGAATATTGTTCACAAGACCACTCACAGGCAAAGTGGATTGGACTAGAAAATATTTTTTGAAGAGTTTGTCAGGAATCACACTCATAGTGAAATTGCCAAAGGGGGAACGAACAGCCAGCCAGACAGAGACTCATTCAGACAGAGATTCACACAGAGGGAGCAGGAGAGCTAGAGAGAGAGAGAGGGCGGGAGAGCTAGAGAGAGAGGGAAGGGAGGGGGAGGGAGGGGGAGGGAGGGAGAGAGAGAGATACTGTTGCAAAGCATGTTGGAAATCTCACCTTGAAACAGCTAGGACACACAAGACGTGCACAATGACACCCGCTGAGATGGAGCATATCAAGGATGAAATACAATCATTAATTTTGATGATTAAAATTCCAGGCCTCAAGTATTTATTCATGACCTGTGGTGACATTGCTCAGATCGGTACTGGTTCATGTATTCCCATCTGCCCTCGCGAGGTTGGCATGTGGCCTATATGATATACAAGTATATCCTCATGACTTTTTTGGATCAAGATCTGATACCAGAGGCCAAGGAAGATATTTACAGAACATGATCTCTGCTCAGGTGAATGTCTTCAAGTGACGTCAGTCCTTGAGCAGGTCACTAAATAGCTTTGGACATAATATATTTGATGAAGACATCACCTTGGTTAAATGAGCAGCACTTTTTGACATGACTCAATGTACCAAAGAAGTAGGGCAGGAGCCAACAAGGCTGAAATCACAATGTCCATTTTGTAGACAGGACTGGAGACTGAGCTGGGGATAGTCATCTATCATCAGCCATTTTGGACCGTGCAAATCCAAGCTTAATGTTATATGTCATCAATAAGCTGCACTGGCGCCGATCAGCCACACATACTTCAGTGCAGTCAATGGAACCATTTCGGCACTTTTTCTTCCTGTGATGCTTTAATGAGAATACAACATCTATTGATACAACAAATGTTGGCCACATCTGCAACAAATGCCAGCTAATGTTTTATTGTCATTAGGTTACCTCCTGAGCCAATTTCAATTGAGGGGTGTTTAATTTTAGGAGTCCAGCCCTCGGGACACATTTTGGTCCACTTCCTGATCCGAAACAATACACTATACAGGTATGAGCAGGATCTCAGACACAATTGAGAAAATATGGAGAGATGACCCATATTTCACTAACCGGCCACTTGGAATTATGGTGACATTGGAAATTCAATAGAAATATCTGAATCGACTTTTTCAAGTTGAACTTCAGATCTGTGAACTGGGGGAGCTCAACTGCACAACATGCAATGATCCAATACAGCTATTACTTCGCCACGTGACGTGGCCACACCAACATGGCAGCAGCCTTCCACTCCAGGTACCTGTTTTATTGACAATTATAGAGCGCTGATTAAAAATCCCCGCACGAAAGAGTTGCATTCATAACTTTCCATAAAAAAATACCAAATTGACTTACCTTGTCGTACTGGAAAAATGATTCATAACGGACTTATCGGTATTCCGAGATAGCGACATTTTGCACGAACCAACGCCCAGTAATCTTGTTTAGAAGTACGCATCAGGAGGAATTATTGACATGTCCAGACCCTGCTGCAGGGGCGGATCCAGGGGGGGTGTCCAGGGTGTCCGGACACCCGCCCTTTTGCTTAGGGTGCCCTTTTTTTGAAGAGTGCATGTTTTCAAAATGTGTTGTTTTTAGCTGAACTGGGTGTTTTAATTGCCCCATAGTGTCCATTAGGAGTTAGATAACATTGTGCTGCTTGTCTTCCTGGCCTATCACTATTGTCTAAGCTGCATTTTTGAAAATATACTGGTTACTTTTGACGTACGTATCCTCCACTTTGTTGTCCATTTTGACTATAAGTAAAATACTCGACGCCACTCATGTCATAAAAGCACACTTAATCACAAAACTTGTTATGCCCTGAAATGCCGGGAAAACGCATCTGAGAACGTCTAGATTTTCAAATTTTCTGGGGGAGGCCCCCAGACCCCGTCGGCGCGCGCCTTCGGCACGCATGTCGGGGGCTTCGCCCCCTCCTCAGGTGCCCCTTTTGGATGGATTGGACACCCGCCCTTGGCAAATCCTAGATCCGCCCCTGTGCTGAGACAATCTCATTGATAATCGATGCTGATTGAATGCAGGTAACAGTTGATAGAATGGCAGTGTACTCAGCTGACATCGCAGCGAGTTCAAATACAGCATCATGAACCCCGATTAGAGTACCGAGTACCGAGTACTGAACCCTCCTGCAGAGACAAAACTTGTAAAGCAAAAAACTGAAAAAATGTAACACCTACCCTTCCAGTTCCAAATACGAACCCTATACTCTCTTGATAAAGCTCCTTTAATTGAGTATTTTGGGACAGTACCCGTGACCGGCCACGAGATTGACCGTCTGTGCTACTGGGGCTATTGAACTGTCCTGGCATGGAAAAATAAAGACTGGCCTGGATATATTCATTCCGACTTTATAAACAGCAAGGATCAATATGGGTCTATACGAGATTTGTAAAAGGAAAATCACTAGAGCGTAATGCAAAAACCTCATACTATTAGAATAGTCTGTATTATATACTAGAATAGTGCAATACCGTGCCATGAACCAACATGCCAGTGAATTTTCTAGAAGTGCCTAATTTAAATATGTCACAATGAGATAAGTCTGTCTGGTAATTCAAGATGTACTTACATGTGACAGGGATGAACCCTTAATGACGGAAATTATGATAGGCTGTAGCCGCACCCTGTGTCTTGTGCAGCATGTCAGCTAGCCACGCTGCAGTTTCACATTAACATATATCAGCCGGCTTGAGCTATAAATGTACACACAGTTGCTCTATGTATAGAGTGTGATCAATACTCGTCTGTACACAAAGCAGTAGTGTACACCATGACAGGTCATCATATCATATACCACCTGATCTACACACAATAATAATAAATACGAGACTGGAACTAAAATTCTTGCTTACCGGTAATTTTTGCCTACGGGGTCAGCCATCTTTCCTACCCACAAGTCCCTCCTGTACTAAGGCGGCGAAGGCAGACTCGTTGCCAAGGTAGCTGCCTCTACAAGAATTATAGCCCGTTTCACATCAACATGAATGGGCGCTAAACAATATGCTGTTGTAGACTAAAAAACAACGGATGTGGGCTGCATCTGTCATAAATTGCAAACACATGAAACGTCTAAATAATTTTCAGCAAAAAAGAGTAGAATTTGCTTATGCAGTACAACCAGCATGGCAATTCTGTAATGAATTTTAAGAGGGGCCCCAGATGACTTTACAAGCCAGACTTTTGCTCCAATGGTACATTGATATATTGAAGAAGCATTGGTGAATGAACTTTATGGGTGATGTCCAGAACAGACACAATTGAGTAATTGCTGTACTATTCACTCCAGACACAATAGGTAACTACGGCCTTGAAATGATGTGCGATATGAATTTATTATAATTGAACACTCAACGCTAAAGCTAAATTTATCATCGCTAATAGCAATGTGGGACACAATACAATGCGATCAACATTATCACTTCACATGAGAGTTAAAATTCTATTGAATTCCAGTCGTGCAGAAGAGTGCATTCTGATAGTGATGGATTTACGTGCCTGATATTCTTATGTAACAGCAAACATTACAATGAGAGAGTTAACCCTTTAAGGATTTACAGTATAAGTCAAGTCGTCTCCGATATTCGCAAATTTTCAACCTCAACCGGGGTCTTCCTCAGGCACTTTCTGGTAGAGAGCCAGAAGTGAAGTTTCACTTCTGGGATCTCTACTAGAAAGTGCCCAAGGAAGACCCCGCTTGGGGTCGAAAACTTGTGAATATCGGAGACGACTTTACTCTATTTTGGATATCTTTAACGATTTACATCATTATTCTTCAGAAATTGTGCAAGAAATGATACTAGTAATCCCATGAAAGCTCTTGACAAGCTCATTTCTGAATATTTCAATTTCCTGGCAAAAATACCGACATTTCAATTCAACACAGTTTTTGCCATCTTAAGTTTGACCCCATTGTAGGACTAGTCAACCTGGACCAACCTGTCGAATGCAACAATGAACAGCAATATCATTATTACTTCTCGCACTGAATATCCGTACACTACGGATCAATCCAGGTTGACTTTTCAAATTGATTATTAGTCACGCCAGCAGTATTTTTCATGGCATGTGTTGGTAGACATATACCCTGGGAATTTCCTACGGTACACATTATGTGACTGACTTTACACCTGTAATGACGAACCCAATTCACATAGATATCAACACTGGTGTCAAATTGGCTGATTCAATAAACAGGCCAACCGCAAATTAGGCCTATCAACAAATGATGGTGATGGTTGTGGTTCTTTACTGGTAGTGGCCACCATTTTTATGAGGAAATTCATTAAAAACTCCTGATAAAGGCAATGTGCATAAAAACTAATATCAGTAACCAATGAATAAAACATGTGACGGGTACTCAGACTGATAAATAGGTCCCGTAATTGTATCGAAATATGGAACAGACATTGGCGGGATTATTAACCGAGGAGACAGATATGTCATGTGATGCCTGGATATGTCATGTGATTTGCTCCCCGACGGGTTTACGCCATCAGTATAATGAATCAGCATCGTCATGAATGAGTTGATATTTATGGGTCAGTAGTGGTCCAGAATGGCTGATATTAAACCCAGTGTGGTAATTAGCAAACTTGTGAGTAATCCAGTTCAGAAAGGGTGGTACAATTGTAAACTTGTTTGATTTTCAAACACAATTAACATGCAAAGCAGAAAGAATTATGACAGTTATACAAGGATGGCTTATCAGGTATGCCAAAGTCAGGTATCCCTGAAGGTCCCATTCCAATTATTTAGACAGAACCGGAAAAGATAAATTATCACCAGGTGTAGCTTCTGGACATATTTCCAATTTTGGTTCGCTATGGAGCCGCTTGAAGCGCTAGCTGCGGCCATATGGACCCCTATTTTCACACCAGTTTTCCAAGGCATTTATATGACGTAATCAAGCTTTACTTGACGTTTACGGCTCACCACTTCCTCCACATTCCTTTATAATTCCTGCCTTCTCCCCAACCATGCTTATTCGACATAGCGAACCCCTGGCGCCACCCGGCTTGTTTGGTCTGTTTTCGTGTCTGAAGTGACAGAGACATCAACCAAGACCCAATGGACCACACCCTACCTAAGAAGGCTCTCTGTCCTAAAGACAATAAGCATTACAATCAGACCCAACTAACATCAAATTAACACCTGAAGATGCCATCTCAAAGATGCCATACTGGCGCCACCTGAAGTCATTCCAGTAAACTATATGAAAGATATACCATCATGCAGTCAGATAAAATCCTGCAAAATGACAGAAGGTTCACCAAATCTGACTGCAGTGCTGTGACCCAGACACGAAGCTCATAGCTAACAGTCAACATCCCCACAAAAGGCTAGAACTTTCCCATTATTCTGGCTAAACTGCCCAAAGTACCTGATAGAAGCCGTATCAACGACAGATATTGGCTTTTTATTCCCTGGTCTTGGGGATGGGTAAATGTGAAGGAAATACAAAAGACAAGTCATAAAATTCCAACACAAACAACGATATCCCCATAAAACTGTGGTAAATCCATGAAGACACTCACACGGTGACAAATTGCTGGTGAAATGTCTGTTATGGCAAACACAGCAGGTCCAATGGTAGGTCAACATGATGATAATGACATCACATTATTTGGAAACAATTCATTGTGGTAAAAGGTACTGTTATTTCAACACAATTCCTTGTTGATATACATGCGCAATTTATTCAACCACAAAACCTCTTTGCAACTTGATATGACATCGACACAGAGAAAATAATCAAGCAAACAAAAAGACTCCAACAACTGAATAATGTCTCCAATTGTTTTAGAGACAGACAGAATGCACAGTCAGGTGGATTTAGTAGGGCCTACCTGCATTTTCGTTCAAATATTTGTAACATCTCTTTGATACTGACTGTTGAAATCTGGATGTAGAAGATTTCTTTGGAATTGACAGAGGAAATGCCTGTTTCTTTAACAACCATGCCAATTGGTACAGGGTATTAGCACATCTTCCTTCGACCTTCAGCAACAATTCCCATCACATCAGTTGAGCCCTGCTAAAATTACCATTTAACAATTGGCCGTAATGGTATCCTGAAATAGGAACATCCAACCTTGATGCCATCCATCGACTAACCTTGGAAGAGAGGACATTGAACTTCCTGCACTTGTTTCATGGTTTTCACTCACCTTGCACTTGGTCAAGGTTTGTCATCGATCAGCTCTTGATTTGCGGTATATGCGAGCAGCACGTATGAGCACAATGCCTGTGAAAGCCATGCTTTATTTGTCTTGTATAACAGCAGAAGCATTTATAAAAACTTTCCACTGACCTTATAATGGAATTTTTCGAGAGACGATAAGAAATGTTTTTAATACTAGAATGTGTACATGCATAAACAATGATGAACCTGAAAAAATCCATTAACTCTGGAATGCCATCAGGGATTTCAAGGTGCTTAAGAACTTGACGATTTCGACTGGCTGATGACCAAATCTGAACATCTTGGGGGAAAATATCCTAACCCTTCACGGTTTGCTCAGTCATTCATGACATCCAGAGAGGTAAGTTCTTCAGACAACCAGCAAAG
>NMRB01000430.1:126856-142299 GCA_002633025.1 Notospermus geniculatus | reverse complement strand
TAATTTGAATACTGTGGCTTTAATAAATAATGTTTTCTTTGATGATAGGAATTAAACTGCACGCCATCATCCATGAGTTGGGAATAGATAAAGTCTTTATCAACTGAAGATTATTTTGCCAGACGCATGGCCAGTGTTGCATTTGCAATTTTTTTCCATCAAGCTTCTTTCAGGAAGAAATTTCACTGGTCCCATCAATTAACCCAATGAATCCCCAAGTAATTTTTGTGGAGCTGATGCAAATCACTGTGGTTCACATCATTGCTGATTATGGCCAGGTAGGGTTGACTTCAGCAAATATGATTAGAGTCAAGAAAATCAAAATTAATACGGCCAGAATATTTACGGACTTGGCAGGTGGGACACTAGCATTCTTATCCAAAAGGTTACCAACAACTTCTCAACATGACTGTTGAACAGTCCTGTTTTTATCAGTTTGGCAAAAATCAACAATTCTGCGCAGTTAAGCAGACTCTCATGGGTTCAAACTGAATGAATCTTTTTGTATGCTGTTCTTCATTCTGTTCGCCAGCATCCATAACCAAGGTCTAGTTTTGAAAAACAAAACGATAAGCCAATAGGGGAACTGTTATTCCAGATGAGACAAATGGTCATTGCCCATGCAGGCCATCTCCCTCTCACTATCACTATAAGAATAACAAATTACCTACTTGAATTTGATTCGTACTGAATTTCCCAAGTTTCACCCCTCTATACAGACTCCTAGTACATTTCCCATGCGTAACGAACCAGATATTCCTGGTACACTTGGATTAAATACACTAGCCACATTTATCATACTAATGCAAACTGTGCAGTCAATGAACATTAGAGTGGCAGGCTTATTTGGTATTACCAAGAGGAATATTGTCTTACATTATTGATAGAATTTGTTTGTTATGTAAGCCAGGAATAATATTGGCGCCTAAGCCAGAATCACACATCGGTACTGATTTATTAAGGTGAAGGGCGGTTTCCAAAGAAGGAATTCTTGGATCTGGACATCAGAACAAGAGAACAGTGATGTCATGGTAGCAGAACTAGAGGCCACTTTGCCATGATTGAGTCAGCTGTGCAGGTATACATGTGCAGTACCATGTACTGGTATGGGGTACTTCCTGAAAGCACTGGTAACTGAACACAGACATGTCAAAGGCAACTGTAGGCTACAGTCATGTCTGTCTGTACCATTAGGTGACACAGTTCCTTGTGAACCATTCTTACAATCAACCAAGTACAGCAACTTTCATATTCAAGATGAGAGGACAGAGGAACAAGAGGCTAATATGCCATGATAAGTCAGCTGTGTAACTCTCCTCTGAGTGTCACAAGGCTATGTCATGTTCTTCAACGTCACTTTTGCTTTTTGGAGGCCAATTTTTTTCTCCCCAACTCCCTTTAAAGACCCTAACCATTGCATTATTTCTCAGCTGATTTACAGGCCGCTCGGCAATTCTCAGTCAAAACTTGTTGGTTAACCAACCTTCAACTCAGACACCATATGCTATCATTTGTGACAGTCACCTTAATGAGGTGTCTGTATGCATTCAGGACAGAAAAAATATCTGAATTGGATATAAACCTTGCATACAGGCATGTCAACGAATTATACTGCTTTGCTCGCAGCCAAATGTGATGACAATTATTGAATTCGCCACTTATGTATTCACCTTGTGTCATGTTCGCCAGGGCCAATTGCATCTGAATGGCTACATTATCCGACACTGTAATCGAGCTGCCATGGGCAAAGCCTCTTTTTAAGATATTACCTGATAAACAGTCATTTGGGAAAAGTTTGTATGGCAAAACTGAAGTGGTACTTGGCTTTTTATGTCATGAATTTGACTGCTGCTAGCCTGGCAGAATGTGATTCTCATTATTACTTGGAGAAAAAAAAACGCTCACACAAAGGCAGCCAAGCCACTAAAGCCCAGATAGCACCCCCTAGATAAGAATTTTGACAGTGCTAGGGCCATCTGTATAGTGTGATGTCACTTGCATTATTTTACACATCAACGTTTTGACAAACAGACCTACTGATTTGAAGAGATGACACTATGGTGCAACATATCCATCAAACAGATTTGACGAACGTGAGCAGTACTGATGTACATCTAAATCTGCTCTATCTCTCACGTGCTGTCCTGTACAAACATCACTTTACCTAAAGCAATCATATCTGGCAGAGGCAAACAACTTCTGAACAAACACATGTCCCAACAAGCAGAAAATTTCCGATACGCCCGAGCCCATCAGCATGCAACAAGCATAACACATCCGAATATGATGCAAATAACCAGGAAGAAATCCTCAACAACTTCGGAATGAATAGTGTACATGTTTGCGCTGCGGGCCTCGATTTACCCATCCAAAACTGAGTGGTTTGGCATAGAGAGCAGTAATGTCAATCTCACAGATGATGGAGTCTTCCGGAAGAAAACTCCACATCATGTCAGCAAAGTGTTCTTGCCAAATGTGGAGAAATGGTAAAGAGAAGCATTACTTTTCCTGTTTGTACATAGGGATAAGTAATGCAACTATAATATGGTCTATGTAGTATTGCTCAACCCAGTAGGTAATGAACATCCTGAAGAGGGAAACGAGGCCAACAAGCAAGTCAGACATGAGTGTTCTCCATATTTGGACATGGAGATTGTGGAAGAAGAGTGGATCTAAGGCAGAATTAAAACATGGACCTCAGGGTTAGGTATACACATGTAAGATGGGAAAGGTGGACCAAAGTCAAAGAAATGTTCATAAGGAAGGAAATGTGGAGGCAAGAATGAAACAAGGACCTAAGGAAGGGAAGCGTAGACCCAAGAAAAGAATGTGGACCTGTGGAAGGAAATGCGTACCAAAGAAATTAATGTGGACTTGGAGAAGGAAGAATGGCTCTAAGAAAATAATGCGGATTTGAGGAAGATAAGAGTGGACCAAAGAAAGCTACATGGACCCGAGGGAGGAAATGTAGACTGGAGAAAGGAATGCGGACCTGTGAGGAACACAATGTGGACCAAAGAAAAGAATATGAACCTGAGGAAGGAAAGTGGACCAAAAGAAACGTAGATCTGAGGAAGTAAGTGTGGACCAAAGAAAGCCCTCCACAAGCCTGAGATGTGAGAAGGAAGAATGGACCTAAAGTCAGGAATATGGTGGACCTGAGGACCTCAGGTCCATATTCCTGACTTTAGCAGGAAGTTAGAGTGTAGGCCTACCTAAGGCTTCCTGTACATAGAAATATACGGTGCGAACATGCCGACTGAAAATAGCTTCATGGTTGCGAATTGATGTCCGTATACCGTAAACTTCTATGTACAGGAAGCCTAAAGGAAGGAAAATGAAGAAGAGAGAGGTATCATCACGAGAGCCAAGTTTCTGTAACTACCGGTAATTCTTACTGCTAACAGAAGGTGCTGCCCTAAGAACAGGGTTACAATCATTCAAAATAGCGCAAAATAGACGCCTGTGGTAATCAGACTACTGTCGTTTTGACATCAATTACCTATCAATGAAAGCCACGGCAAGGAGAACCACCAAAATAACTTGATCAATGGCTAATTTTCCAGTCAATTCACTCGCGGGCGTATGATTACCAACAGCCAGCCAAGAAACAATCAGGTTAATGAGAGTGAGGATTTCTGCTTGGATGCTATCAAATCAAGCCGGAAGCAGATCGGTGAAGATGCCAGTATGGTGCACAGTCTGATAATGCTGATACTGAGAGGAGCATCTGAATGCCATATTAGATGAGCTGACCTGTATTGTTTGTGCTCCAAGATATCCCGTGATGAAGAAGCATGGCCCATGTCAACAACAATTTGATGCACTGTTGGAGTGGGATTGGGGAAAAGCATCTTGAGGGTAAAATGGTAGCAATTAAGCACATAATGAAGTGGTCATCAACCATATCATATCAAGAGGCAGAGTGGGGTGAACATCCGCCCAAAGCAGGGGTTTTTACCTTGCTCCTCTTCATCCACTCACACCTGTGTGCGACTGTATGAAGAGGAGCGAGACCAACTGCTGTGGGAGGATGGCATGGGGTGAAGGAATACTGGTCAACTGAACGATCCTCAACAACCTGTTTAGCGAAAACTGAAGGGGACAGTCAAACATCCACTTTTAGATCAAGAACACAATAGGTAAGCCTTGCTTCCCGGCCAAATGGCAGCAAGGTAGGCTACACAATGAAGTGCTCAACCAATTGAAATCTAGAGCCAGCAGACTGGATGGAGCAAAGGAAAACTGGTCAATCAACCCTTCTGAAACAGAACAACTGAAGGGAATGGTCGAGCCTAGAGTCAACAGGTAGCTGCTGGGCAAAATGGCACGAGGTAGTTCTAGATGGAATGGCCACCACCAAGTCAAATCAAGAGGCAGACTTGTTCTAGAGTGAAGGAAAACTTGGTCAACTGAACCTTTTTCATCAACAACTTCAGTGAACAACCAACAGGCACAGTAAGCCTACTCAGGAGTCTAGAGCCTGCAAATTGAAGTCTTCACTGTAACTTACCCAAAAGGATCATCTTCATCAGATGAGGACATGTTCAGCTCGATACTGCTCATAGTCATTGTCCTAAGCAAGTTCTTTTTCCCTGTCCAAAAATTCAAGCAGCAGACGTTCTCAAGGACAGCTCCTTCAGAACTGCACAAGATGCAATGACAAACACCAGTGGTCACAGAATAGAAGGCCTGTTGACTCACTGGAAAGTAGGTTACTGGGACTGTGTTTACAGATGTGCTCCACCCACAGAGTAAAAGATAAGTCAATGACAGTGTCAATTGTTGCCTTCTGCTTTAGTTTCACTTTAGAAGAACCTGATTTGGGTCAGGTGTTAATTTGACCAAAATCAAGGATGAACCCCTGAAATTCAACCACTTTGAACTCTCACTTGACTTAACCATCTACCACAAGTTCGCAGTCTTGCAATGTCAACAACGCCAGCAGAATGGGCCACGAGCAAAGAGAAATAAGTCTCTTCTTGCCTACACCAAAATGGCACTTCCTCTTCCGTTCGTTCCCTGAAGAATTCCTACTGAATCATAAGCTTCTTTGGCTGCAATCTCTCCACAATGCTCTTCCAGCAGATTCCAAGTCCTTCTTTTCCAGACCATAAATCGATGTCTCCTCGCCTTGTCTCACATAAGCACTGGCTCCAAAAATCCAAAGTCACTGCGGTTTAGAATAACAAAAGGGCCTAGACCAACGCAGGAGGCAGTGAAAACATTCCAGTGTGGACTGGGTTACTTATCTAGCCTTCTTTAGGGACTTTGATATCATTCTGTGATAAGAGAAATATCTCAGAATGTTTGGATTGGGCCAGTGTGTCACCTACTTGACACGGTGCACTTATCAGGACAACACACTTCAAACTGATGGATGAAAAACAAGACTTAAAATGGACAATTAAATTTTTATCTGTCTGATATCACAGGAAATTGTATTTTCCTGTCTATCTGATGATAAAAGCAGATAGATTTATGAGTTTTACGGCTGTGTGTATGAATCAGGCTATAAGGTACAAATGACCAGCGATAAATTAAACTAGTCACTAAGTAAACAGAAGTGATGGTCACAGTGCAGTGACCAAACTGACACAGATCAGGGGCGAATCCAGGATTTGGGAAAAGAGGGGGGCACCCTGTGCTAGGAACATTGAAATTTGCACCCAATTCAAGAATTTCACTGTCGATTTTACAGATTTGTTGCCCGTTGCGCCCCCTCTGGATCTGCACCTGCAGAAAATCACGTCAGTTGAGACAAAGGTGGCCAAGAATACACACAAGAAGCATCCTGATGTAGTGTCTTCAGCAGTGATATTATTAGGTCCATAAAAGTACTTGGCCATAGAGAAGGAAAAAACATGACATAACCAAATACTGGGGTGCCGATTGTGTACACAGGAGGAAATTAAAGCTCTGCATCCTCAGGGAATGTTGAACGGCCACCTTCAGAGAGGACGACTGATGTATTCACAGTGCTAATGGGAAAATTTAGAGGCACTGATGGTATCAGCTGGGCTTTCCCACCAGATCTACACAATACAGGTGGACAAGGCAAGCAGAAAAGAGAGTAGGCTTTCAGTATTGTAGTCCTCAACACATGAGAATGGGTGTGACTAAACTCTACAAACAGCTTCAGACATCAGAATGATGCACTTACCTCTTATTTCAAAAACATTGATCCTGTACCGATTGAATCAGATGATTTTCAAAATGACATTTCCAAACACTGTGTTGAATAAATGAAAGCGCAATTGTGACACATGGAAAAAAACATAGAGGCTGCATTCAGCATCCCTGAAGGAAAGGTTACTGATACAAGATCGCCTGTGCCGTCAAATATGATAAATTGGCCAAATGTCATTTCCATCACGGAAGATCAATCGGTAAGAGTGCAAGCGACCTCCGCCAATCTGTTCTGACATTTTGAATTGATGCAAATTGACGTTCACAGCGGGCGTGATAATGTTATTATGGCAAATTATGAATCTGTGGAAACAATAGATTTCTCTACAGAAAAGGATGGTGTACAGCATTTTCTAAGACGCAAATACCTGTGGGTTTCACTGCAGTAAAAATTTATGATTGATTAATTTATGGTGCATGATATGAGCTGAGATTTTATGATTTTGATTGGGTCAATATCCATAAATGAGAAAGTCATAATGCGATTTTTGATTTCCTTTGTCCTTGATGTGGCGGATGATAAAAGTTTATGGCAATCCCAGCTGCCTCAAACCTTCACGTTCTGTGTATGCACTCCTCTTTTCCATTCTATGACACATCGTCAAAATCTGAAACCCTGTCGTATCTGATTCAGGGCGGAAGATGTCAAAATGGAAGGTGCAACAAAACGACTTGCTCTTGGCGACACAAGCTTGGAAGGGAAGCGTGGGACACTAAGATAGTAGGGCCCTGGGTCAGATTCTTGTGAATATCAGGTGTGTTGATAGCACTCATGATATTGATATCCTTATTTGTACACATGCACTAACATCAGTGTGGTGTCTACTGATATCGCAATTTTGTAGGTGTATTCCGACACATTGACCTGTCACGCCTGCGACAGATGAAGAATGCATAAACACTAATTAATCTTATAAGTCATCAATTTTTGTTTATGCTTGATATCCCAGTTCATGACAGAATCGGCCCTCACTGATAAACTGAAGTATACTGAAAGATAAATTCACCATTTCGGAATGTGAAAAAATTTTGAACCTGTGCATGTTTGTCCCAATTTTATATTTTTGGAATTTCTAAATGAGAAATGGCTTTTTCTCCGTTGGTCACAGAATGTCCAGCGAAAAAGTCACTGCATGAAGTACAAGATTCATTCTGCAATCAAGACAAAAAGACAGTCTCAGTCATGAAGCTGACCTTCAAAGACAGGCTACTACCCTGCTCCACCCCCATGTGACAGCAAGTGCAAAACCATAACATCTTGTAATAAAAGCACCTTTGGACGCTTTCTTTCTTCTGTAGGAGATCGCACTGAGCTCTAACTCTAGCCTAATCATTCTCTTAGCTCGTGAAAGCCTGCTAAAATATTACCTCTATCATATCAGGAGTATTAGCAGCAATATCTGAGTATCACAAGTCCATTAGCAGCGGTATTTACAGAAGATAGCACTTGGGTGGGTAGGGTTGACCGAGAGATCAGGGTTCTGATGAAGGAAAAGTAGGCTACTGAAGCTACTGAAGGTACGTCTCTCTCTGAATGGATATCCTCCAAACAACCAGAGTCCAGACAGGAGGCACGGCCTCTAAGCCAAGTTTTGTAAAGAGTAGTCCTTCACAGAGACGACGACAAGAAGTCTTACACAGTACTCCTCTCAATGACCCAAAGACTGTTTCCCTGGTTTGGTCACAGGATATTCTATGATCATCTCCGCAAAAACAATACCACAAGAAGGCTCTCTCCCCATGATATGCAATACCACATCCAGTCGTAATCATCTGGTCACTCCAGCCAACAAATTCTTTGCTGCATGTCCCCAGACATCTTTCTTCCTCAAACTGAACACATCTCAGGATATCTGATCCTAAGGAAACATCAAATAGCTGGTTGAAACGATCAGTGTTCCATCATATGACACCCTTTTGGTCATGGGGACCATCTCACAAATGACTGCTATCCAATGTTTGGGCAATAGCAGAGCTTCTTAACAAGACCCAAATGATGGGCCAATGCCTGCCTATCTATGACCACCTTCAACATGCTAACCGTCAACATACCGTTGCAGACGTAACTGTCACCTGCTCAACATGAAAGGAAATCATCAACCTGGTGGTTCTCCATTGAGAGTACAATTGGAAAATGGAATGACCATGGAAATTATGAAATATATTACAGTACTTACATTATGGTAGTTCCATTGCTAAGCTGCCCCCTCATGTTTTGAAGTCCTTGGTGAAAGTGTAATATGCAGGTTGTAAACGCTAGGTCAGAAATTACCAAAGGTATGGTTAGATCCTTTGCAATTAGCAGGATTCCTAACTACAGCAGAATGGAAGGCAAACGAGACAGAACTCCAAAGGCGTAAGTAACCCAACACCCTCCTTCAAGAACTCGATGTCAGAAGTTCAGCAAAACGAAACAGAACATTGCAGCTGCAGCAAATGCTCCAATCAGCTGCCTGCACACAACATGCACGTAATGAACTAATCTGGCCGAGACTGATTGATTTGGTATCCTTGAGATACCATCAGGATGGATGCGTCATGAGTCACTCGATGGGAAGGTCCAAAGGCAATTCTTACAGGGAAACTATACATGCAACCCTACCCAGACGAGGAAACGGAGAGAAATTTATCGAGTGGCTTCACTTAGGTAATGTTACAGAGTTGATTTCAAGCGAGTGTGATGGATTTTCTTGATGTGTTTGAAGCATGGGGCTATAATTCTCTCCATCGATTAGTAATTACCTAAGAGGAAGGGGAAAAGAGACGGTAAAGGTCACACTCTAGGAGTAATGAAGCGATGGCTGGCAAGATTATTTGATTTACAACTTCAAAGGGATCTGGGATCAAAGATGTAATACTCAAGGACAAGTGTGTTTGGCTGGCAGTAATTCTGTGGGTTGATACGAGGGTCGCTAATCAAGGAGGTAGCTTATAATCTTATTCGAAAAACTGAGAGAGTTGCATGTGTTGGTGCAGCCTGCAGGTCCTGAAGCAACTCATTTATACCAGTTGAGGAGCCCCGATAGCCAAGTGGTTATCCTGGCTGCCTAGCATGCGGCAGGTCACAGGTTCGAATCCAGCCTCAGTCACATGGGTATAAATCATCTTTGGCTTTTCACATCCGTCGCATTGGACAGTAAGCTGTGGTATCTTACTTGTACCTTGGATGGCAAGGGCAAGTAATAGACCAAATCCAGTAAGGAACATTAGTAAAGATGGCCTACCATCCATACCAGGGCCAATAATGATTTGGCTTCAGCCCTGATGGAAAAATCCACTACAATGATACAATACTATGAAAACACGGTTTGAGAACCAGCAAGTATATGAGCAGGAGTTAATCAACATATTATACTATAAACTACCCAACAGGGAATATGACATTTTTTGCCCTGACTTTCTCCCACAAATTGCCCATGTGTTTTTTCTACCTACAGGGCAATAAACAATCCTTTGGGATGATTCTGGAGCTTCAAATATCCACTTCAACATGTACATCATGATCTGATATTAATAAATCATTGGTGCTAATGAAATAGGTTCAAAGTTACCATTGATTGGTCATGGGGAGACTTGATTTCTCCAGGGAGCATTGACACAACTTCCATTTTTTTAATCACTGACGAATGTTGACTGGAGAGAGGTAGGTAAATGAAGAGTCTGGTGTTCCAGGTTTAGTTGGTATAGCTACGCCAGTTTTTTTCTTGCTTTTTCTTCCATTGCCTTTTTTGTACCTTCTTTACCATTACTTTTCTGTACCTTTGGCTTTGCTTATTTTACCATTGCCTTTTCTATACCTTTGCCTTTTTTACCTTACTTTTCCTCTTTTGCCTTTTACCTGATTCACTATAACAATACGCAATTTGACCAACTGTTCAATTCTAGATGTAATGCACATCTCAGACACATTACCTAATAGAAAGAGACAAGTCTGGAGGTGACAGAAGTCTGTAGGTGATAGAGTCAATTAGTGGGCCAGCAGACACGATGCGATGGAGACATGGTAACTAGGTGTATCATCTGATGACATAATACTACCATGGCAACCAAACTGAGAACAAAGCCGACTGTCACAGCACGATTGAATCTGATCATATCAAGGTCATTGTGAGCCAAGCTCATTCACTGACAAAGGATAAAACATGGATATTACTTATCGGGCTATTNACTTGGCAGGTGGGACACTAGCATTCTTATCCAAAAGGTTACCAACAACTTCTCAACATGACTGTTGAACAGTCCTGTTTTTACCAGTTTGGCAAAAATCAACAATTCTGCGCAGTTAAGCAGACTCTCATGGGTTCAAACTGAATGAATCTTTTTGTATACTGTTCTTCATTCTGTTCGCCAGCATCCATAACCAAGGTCTAGTTTTGAAAAACAAAACCATAAGCCAATAGGGGAACTGTTATGACTAAAGAGAACGAAATGATCATGCAATCAGGCAATGGTTAACTGGCTATGGGATTAATACTGATCATGCAAAGTTTTTTGGTACCATATGGGAGTAATTCCAAGTCAATTCACTCATAGACCATGGTCTCTCATAGCCTTTTCTGACCATGTCTGCCAGACACCAGACAGCCTAATGTCGCTTCCGCTGGTGTTTCGCCAACAGCCGGTCGGTAAGTAATATAAATGAGCTTGATCAGCCGATGGTCTTTTTCAGGTTTGCACTGGTGTGATAAATTGACTGGCAATGGTCGTGAACCAGTAGATTTTATACCATTAAACAGCAATTATGATGCCTGTGACTGTTGCGTAAAGCCTTTTTTGAGACAGATGACATGAAATTCAGGATTCCGAGTTGTGAGTTGAATGACAACTGGGACTCAGTTAACGACACTTGGTGAGTTTTATTTTTGGCAATTGAGAACTTGCCTGATCAATCAACATCCACCCATGAGGCTAATCTCAGGAAAATTTCTTTTGAGTGTGGAGAATCAGGTGAAGATTCTCCACGTCTTTAGGCCTATATTGAACATTATTTGAAGTTTTTTTTCAAAAACAAAGAAATCCATGTACCTGTTCCAGGTATAGACTGTGTGAAAGACAATGAAAGAAGGAATTCCTCAGTAGTGAGGTAATCAGTGAAGTGACTTGGCATATCCATTTCTGAGACCTGAAATGAATGTTGGCCATGGCTGATATACAAGTGAATTGTCATTACCAAAATGGCCTGAAAGTGTAACGTCCCTTGACAAGCCAAAAACAGTAATCCTCTGGTGAACTATCCTCCCCCAGTGTGACCCAGGAGAACCATCCTCCCCCAGTGTGACCCAGATTATGATATCCATGATTAATGTACCTGATGAATTCACCCATGGCAGTGATATAAAACAACCCGACGTGAGGTTAAATTCCTATTCGCCCATCAGTCCACAAAGTAGAAAGTTCGTTAAGTAACAATTGGTTAACTACGCTAATTGCACCAGAAGGGACCTTAGTCCAAAGAGGAGAAAAGCACAAAAATTGACACACAATATATGATAAATGAAAAGGCAATTTCCAGAGTGTTTGCGAATTTTCGACCCCAACCGGGGTCTTCTTCAGGCTGGAGCTTTACAATCCGAAACTCTAGAACAGTCTCAGACTGTTCTAGAGTTTCGGATTGTAAAGCTCCAGCCTGAAGAAGACCCCGGTTGGGGTCGAAAATTCGCAAACACTCTGGAAATTGCCTTTTCATTTATCAGAAGGGACCTTAGCACGTTAAACTGCTCAAGCAGATGACAAGAACTCAAACTGCCTTCTGATTTGGGACCGCTTGCCTTGTTATTATTGCAGACAAGCTTGTTCATCAATCAGAAGGGATCAATTCAGATGACAGACGACCATCAAGCACTTTGGCCCACTGAATATTTTGTCCGTGGAAAGACTTCTCAGCATGTAAGAAATCTTATGTCGTAGAAAAAAGCGTAAGGGTTATGATCTTGTACGCAAGTCTTACACCTACAGCAACAGAGCTGTAAAATTGGCTGTTTTTCTGTATAGAATTATCACACCTGATTTAATCACTTTCGCATTGTGTTGCCTTTGCAGGAGAGAGAAAAACAAGGCTCAGTTTGCATGATAGGATATCAGTCCACAGTGACATTCATGGGAATGAGACAGCAGGCTACCTTTGAAAGTAAGGAACTTTCTTGAGGAGGACAACACACATCAGTTTCTTCCACTTCATTGCATGCAAGGGGTAGAAAAGTTCTCAGCACCTGAGGGGTACCAGTCACCTTACTTAGATGTGACAAAATCAGTTTCAGTGATGAAAGCTGATCACATCCTCCTAACAAGACGCAAAAGAAACCTTGCACCACAATAGCAAGAAATTGGCAAAATAGGACGAGTCTGCTGGAACAGCCTTTCCGCAACCCACAGTAGTATTAAATACCATATGGTGGACTTCACCCTCACAAAGTTGACTGTCAATAGGAGCTGTCAGCGAGTTGACCACTAGGTGTCACTAGGGCCCAATTCAATGCATCTAGCGGACCCAGTCATTATCGATCGAGCAGCGATCATAATAGATTTCCTGTACATTTGGTCCGCTAAGACTGTGCTGCCATCTGTTAGCAATAAGCGCGGCTGACTGCTCCTATTGTGATGTGAACAAGAGGCCCATGGGCCTGACCCTCAGCTGACCAGGAAGCCCCCTCCCATCCAGAGACTGAGCAGTGACTAGTCAAAGAAATTCACCTTATTTTTGCCATCAAGGACACATACAAGGAAATGTATGTTTATAGGGTCGGGATGTGAGTAGTTGGTGGGATGTGGTCCCAGCGATGAAACCCAAGGATCATGACCCTGGCCCCTAGGTTGAGACCAAGAGGGAAACAGTGAGCGAAACAATTCATCTTCTTTGACTAGTCAAGTCTCTTTACTCCTGACATGATACCAGGGGACGCACTGCCCAAGCAAGCTACAGGGCTGCCAGGGATATTAAATCACAGCAACGTCAGCAAAGACCAATTGTTGAGCTGTAGATTTCATTTTCTTAATGAAATGTGACAAGTTGGCTGTCCCAATCAATACAGCCCAGAATGGAGTTAGTCTCCGGAAGAATCAGACAGTAGAGGAAGATGGGAGAGCAATGCATTCCAATGGGCTAATGAAGGGTGGAGACGGGATGGGGGAGCAATGTATCCAAATGCAGTGGTGGATACAGAGGGGGGTTCTGGGGGTTAGAACCCCCCTCAGCGACCAAAGATAACATTTTTTATTGCTAAACATCAAACATCTCGCTTCAGCGTAGCCCTCGCCCATGTCTGATGCATCGTGATGCAATCGTTGCATCGATGATTCGACGAAACTCTTTTGCCTGCTTGGGACAACCTGCATTGTGTATGCTTGCACTGTTTTGAAATGTCTTGGAGGCATGGCATCGGACTTTCTGAACTTCAGATGCCGGGAAATCGAGTCTCAGAGCTTCTAATTTTCAAAATTTTTCTGGGGCCTGCCAAATTGGCGCCGGTGAAGCGCAAGCCGATGGCGCGTGCGAGAGAGAGTCCAGCGGCCGGCCTCTCCCTTCAGAACCCAACCCTTGAGAAAATCCTGGATCCGCCCCTGAATGGGTTGATGAAGGAAGAAAGGAGACTTGAACACTCTCAGAGGAAACACACACGAATTTCCCTGATTTGCATTTTACTTTCTCCAATCATATAACAACATTCGTTTCTGATGCAAGTCTTAACAAAACCTCCGTGGGAAGAGAACACTTGAGAGAACTGTGTGTTCATCACTCTGCCCAGATAACCTAATTTTTAAAATTCATTTCAGAAAAGAAAAAAAAAAACACCAGACATTTCACTCATCATTTTTTTACTTAATGTATGACAGATCAAACATGGGAAATTAAATTTCAAGTGGAACCGTCATTGTCTCTCTAAGTGGTGGAAGTAGTGTGGGGTTTCTTATCAGAGCTCAATAATGAGAAAGTGACAAAAACAACATAGGAGACAACAGCAAGAGGGGAGATCCAGGGAAGATTCCAAGTGCATTATCTTTGGCTCGTGTATAAAATGCCACCCTGCAGCATAAAGAAGCTAATCTATTTTCAGCCAAAGAGGATCTAGAGTCCTCTCATGTTGCAGCAGATGGCTGAGACAAACATGTTTACAACAATTCTCTGTCACAATGTGACTCACAGAACAGATTAGGAGGTGGAAACTGTTGACAAATCTGAGTTCTTGCACAGGCCCGGTTTGCCTTTGACAATGTTTTTCAAGGATTCCTTCCATTGTTAAAGATTACTTGAACAGTAGATGAATCATCACTAAATGTTGTCAGGCCTAACTGGGCCGCTACAAAAACTCACTGATGTCAAAAGATGGTACAACTTGTGGCATCTACCCCATCTATTCCAACAAGCATTGAGAATTGCAAAACGATAGGAGAGCAGGTTTCCTCTATACCATTTGACATTGAGGGAGCCTTTGTTCCCTGCCTACACACGTTCAGTGCCACCCAACACCAAGCTCCAGGGTTCGCTCATAAATATCTCAACATGAACAGCATTAGTGTTGAGCATTAATCCTACGCTGTTCGACATATCACATTTCAACAAAGTTGTCATAAAATGTGAAGATTGCTGGTGTAGAAAGCCAGAAAAGGACAAGTTTAAAGGGACTTTAAGGCACACAGGAGAATATTGACAATATTTTTCCCTTCCAGGCCTCTTTGCCTCAAGGTTGTCTTAGGCCCTAAGAGCATTGTGGACAAATGGCTTTCATAACATTTCTATGGGTAGGCCTACCGACTGGTTGCCAAATTGATTTTTTGCTCTTTCGCTGTTTTTTTGCACAGCCACCCCTTTTCGGAGTATTGATCAGAAACTGAACCCATAACATCAAAGGTCACAGATATGCAGATACTTGCATTCTATCAGTCTGACAACCATTTCTGAGCTTATTGAGGTAACACTTTCATCTGCAACCACTATTTTTTATAATTCACATCCATTATTAAGGGTAAACAATTGCTGTAATCATACACGGCACCAAAACGGTAATATTTCGCATGTTGATTATGCTGTGAAATATTGTTACCCATCAAGCCACCGCATTGAAGTATACTGGAGTGCTATAGGAAAAGTAATCAAACATTTACTGCACAATTATTTCAGAAACATGGTCGATGTTGCATGCCAACATGGATGCACTTCATAATGTAGCCTACCAATTACACTTGGTGCAATATTTCATGGTAAAATGCTCGAGTTATCAGAAATGCATATTCTTTGTTAACATTCTTATACCCATTTA
>NMRB01000430.1:95774-126123 GCA_002633025.1 Notospermus geniculatus | reverse complement strand
TTGGAACGATCCATCACTGATCGCAGGGTCGATGACCAGATCATAATCCTGCGATCAGTGATGGATCGTCACATAAAACTGATCACAGGATGATGTATCAGGGGTCATATCTTTTGCTTATCAGTGGATCGTTCCAAATAACGCGCATCAGATCATCACCAGAGGATCAATTCTCAATGATGATCGGATCGCAAAAAATTTCGGGTAGGGATTGGACCACCAATTTCAGAAATCACGACACCGTGGGGACAATGTACATCACTTCATCAGCCAAAGCACCTTCTGATATTTGGATTCTTATTCTTCTCATGGCCATCACTTCCATATTCCCTTGAGACAAACAAATAAGGGGCGGGGGGTGGGGGTCTGCCGTCAGATCAACAACAAGGGAAGGAAGCAGACAATACTCGACTATTGAACACTGCTCCCCTTTGCCTTGGAAGAACCATGATGTATACAGACAGCATCACACTTCATTACATCTTGTATCCATCAAGAACCGGAATACCCTGCCATCAGGCTATGTCTCAAGTGCTGCCAACGCCTCATATATTGTTCTCTAGAGCAAACATGTACCCCATTCAAGTAGGAGACAAAGACTGATTTACATTTCTTATTGGTACCTGTCACTGCAGCGGGTGTAGCTTGGTCCCTTGGTAATCCTTGTGCTTTCCATATTACATAAAGATTTTTTGGCAATATCATTATCAAGATATAATGAAGCTATAAAGAAGGTCGCACACTACTTCAACTTGGGCATTTATGATGCCCAACTGAATTACAAAGTTGGTGACAGCAAACCCTTTTTCTGCCGACATCAAAGACAGTAGAGCTGCAGACTGCCGTCGCCACTTTAGACCATCAAGTGACCAAAGAACACCAGCCGAATGGCTGCAAGACTGAGGGCCGTATTCACGGACCGCACTTTAGCCTAAAGTACAGCTTAAGTTAGACTTTCTCAATGCTTGAAGCATTGCGAAAAGTCAGACTTTAATGAAAGTGCGACCCGTGCATACGGCCCTTAGTCTTTTCTAGAGTTTCAGATTGTAAAGTTCCACTTGAAAAAGACCCCGGTTGGGGTCGAAAATTCGTGAATTCTGGAGATTGACTTCTTGCTTATTATCATTTTGTGTGTCAATTTTGTGCTATTCTGTATCTTGTTAAGTGTGCTGCCCGCAGATTTTATCTACCCAGTATTCTTCTTATTCACACAGAAATTTGGCGAACATGGTGAACAAGGCCTTTTCAATTCTTAGGGAGTGTAAGATTAGGCTTACTTGAGAAATGCTGGAGGCAAAGTAGGCCTACAGAGAGTCCATCAGCTGAATTGGACACGACCCATTGAAAACTTCCAGCAGTCAGTAGTTGTACAATGGCGAAAAACTTAGGGTTATCAGTTCATAGTACGAAGAGGTGCAGACATTCCCAAACAGACCAAGAAGTTGCTTAACATATCTCCAGACAGAAAAACATGGCACCGGCCACACCTGTCCTGAATGATGACCGAGTCGAAAGCTAACTGTCTGTCTTGGGAAGCAAGGACAAAAAGAGGAAATCGTCATTGGTACCAACCTTCGAGACACATGAACTCCTGCCCGAATATTCCCATCCTGTTTCATTATAGACACTCCACCGGTTTGATTATAGTCCATGTTGAGCGAGAACAAGCGAACAACTCCTCTGCATCGTTTACCAAGCTGATAGTTTCATAATAATCACCGGGTACGGGGGTGTATTGATCCCGGGACGAGGATACGTCGGCGGTGATACCCATAAGAAGCAAACTCAAATATTTATGATTATTTTGGACAGTCTGCCATTTCCAGCTTTCAGATACTAATCAATTGTGTAATAATGCCACAGTCAAATGTTCAGTTACATGAAAACAATGACTCCTGCTGCAAATAAGCAATACTTTTGACATAACTGGACGAATCATACACGCCATTGGTTCATCCGAAAGCAGTTCTCTCTTCTTTCCCACCAATTAGGTTACATTAAGATTAGCAATTATGGCATGATTTGGCAGCATACCAAGAAGGTCAAGTCGATATCTGGCCATATACGAAGACCTTTCTCTGGTAAGTAGAAAGATGATGGATCCCTTTGAGCAGAAGCCAATCAACTAGAGCCATAATATGGCTTAGTCCAGAGAGAAGGTTAGGAGAACAACAGATAGTGGAATATTTCATGACTGACAAATGCTGTCCTAGATAGAGAGGTGTCCAGAATTACAGGGGTTGAAATGTGCAATTTGGGAATAAACTTTGCTGATGATCTTAAAGGAGTTAGACGCCGAAGTTGTAAACAAGCTGGTTTGTTTACAAACATGGTCGGCAAACTAGTTTTATTCCTTCGTGCAGGTGGCAGCACCAGTGGCGCCCCGTGATCGTTAGACTGGTTCCCGGTCCGATGCAACTCACTCACGATATTCACGTCAGTACATAGCACCGACAATAGGTGGCAGCACCGCAGGCGTCGCGTGGATAGAGAACCAGTGAGTGAGTGTTTACAACTTGGATGTCCAGCTCCTTTAACAGAGAGGTGTTCTTCTGGCAGTGGTATCCACAAGGGAAGTTTGATTATGTGGTTTTATGACCACTTTTTGGATGCTACATGTACGGCCAAATTATTCAATTCATGAAAGACCGTTTAGCCTCTTGGCCACTACATNATTTCAGGTTAACCATGTTAAATGCCATTTCAAATCAACATCCCAAAGCAGATCAGTTCCAAATTCATATTACCATTACATGAAAATCATCTTTTCATTAAATTTCCACATCGCAGTCTGGAGCTCTCATGTGTTTATGAGTGAATCGGAAGCCAACAAGTTAATCGGTCTATCAAATCTGGCTTCATCCATGGAACGAATGTTTGTTTTATGTCTGCTGAACTGCCAGACCGACAATACAACCAACACCATAGAATAGAGCATTTACATTGAAATTTTGCAACAATAATCTGAATTTGATCACAGCAGTAATGGAATAAACAGTGAATGACCAAAATGTTGTTAATCCCACTAAATATCCATTATTGTGCTTGCATTTGTGTTATTATCGCAAATACCAATGGGTATTCAGAACTGTTTTACTAAAGCTTGGGGAATTCAGTAATAAATTATCACACTGATTATTCCCAGATCGCAGAAATGTTCAGGATTTTTAGGTAAAAGTGGTCTAAAAGCGAAATCTAGTCAGAAGATTTTGTCGTTTTCTCCCATGGAAATCAATGGACGCAGAGACGGGAACCAGTCTAATGCAACCAAAATTTAAGGTTGCCATGATTATCTTACAGGTTGCATTGATTGCAGTGTTACATTTATGGTTACAGAAGTTATTGCTAAGGTTGCAGAATGATAATCTGATGATAATCATAATTGCAGTAGTTGCAGCGAAAGGATTGCAGAAGGTGCAGTGGTGATAGTAGAACTTGGAATATCACGTCTGCTCAGCGGCAGGTCCCAGGTTTGAATCCCTGGCTCTTCAGTCCATCGCATGGGAGAGTACCGTATACGTAATCTGTGGTGCTTCGTACCTTGTGCCTTGCAAGGGCGAGTAAAAGATCCCATCCAAGTGAGGAACATGAATAGCTTGCGATGGGATGGTTCTACTAACAAGGGCCAATACTGATATGGCTTTGGCCCTGACGGGAAAATCTAATATATTTCTATGATGATTGCGGACAGGCAGCATTTTCATAATGATTCCAGCCTCCCAGATCAAAAAGGTTACCATTAGCTCCCAAGTAATGTTACTACCTAATTGATGTAAACACACTGATCTTCTGTCATATAAACCAGATTTAGATTCATGTCGGCCAAGAATACGTGTCCTTGACCTCCGTACACGCTACAATCAAGAGCAATAATCGCCAATACAAATAGCGCTATGAGAGAGAGAACGGAAAGTAATCATATTATAAGGAGGAACAGTCATGAGGGATTATATCAGTCGTGGAGAATCGGTCAATAGGCAGAGGCCACTGACACTAATTCTAGTCAGACGGTCTCCGTTACCGCCAGTCTCTCTTTTACCGCCACAGTCGTGACTGGGAGCGAGATCATGTGAAACCCAAGGGATGAACCAAATAGACTCAGATTTCATAGGCTGAACTGCGATAGTTTCGTCTCGATTCCTTTTGTGTGGAGCGGTGCAACTCAAAGCCAAGCAAGAATAACGCACCAGATACACAGTTTGCTGTGTAGAAAAGTAAGGAAATCTTGAATGAAACGACGCAGCGAGTAGCTCAATGGACAATATCAAGGCTGGAACAGTCTGACTGGATCAACAGGCTTGTGTAAGAAAAGGGTCTTGGTCAGAAAAATAGTACTGGGAGAAAGACTCATCTATTTCTTATTGGGGCACAGGAAAATGCAAATCCTCAACTAGGTCTACCTCCAAATAAAACAAATAGAATCAAATCAACCTCTGTTCATTGTGCCTTTCCTGAAGCAAAAACTGGCCTTCTGGCCCCGTATTCATAAAACTACTTAAAGGAGTTAGACGCCGAAGTTGTAAACAAGCTGGTTTGTTTACAAACATGGTCGGCAAACTAGTTTTATTCCTTCGTGCAGGTGGCAGCACCAGTAGCGCCCCGTGATCGTTAGACTGGTTCCTGGTCCAATGCAACTCACTCACGATATTCACGTCAGTACATATCACCGACAATAGGTGGCAGCACCGCAGGCGTCGCATGGATAGAGAACCAGTGAGTGAGTGTTTACAACTTGGACGTCCAGCTCCTTTAAGTCTAAGTACGACACTTATCCTTTGTTCAACACAAAAGCTAAGTATCATACTTAGACTAAGAAGCTTTATGAATACGGGGCCTGGGCCCATAACTACTTAAGTCTAAGCTGGCCGGCCTATCACACTTCGACTTAAAAGTATGTTTATGAATATGGACCCTGGTCATGGGCCAAGCTGACCATATTGGCAGCATTGCAGTTGACATGGATTCTATCAACATAAACTTTGTTTTTTGCCTGAAAGGTTCCATGAAAGAAGAGAGACGTTATACTATACTGACCATCTAGTTGTTAAACGGATGTAATGCATTCTTGCCATCATGATTCGTGATTATCTTGGGAGAAGACGTCCTCTTCATGTGTGCAAGAGCAGCACAGTCAACCAACACTTCAACACACTGAGTCAGCAAAGAGAACACACACACAAGTCTGAACAGCCACGCCAATTTCACATCAAGTTTGCCAAAGCAATAGGCTATAAATATCTCTAGAAGAAGGTACACCATTGTCTGCACTCAAACTGAAATGGACAGGGGATAACCTAACACTTGAAGGGTAGAAACATTATGCGAGTTATGAAAGAGGTCTTCAGGGACAAAGGGGAAATAGACTGAGAGTTGAAAATCGATGTAGTGTATTATTCTACTTCAAAGGATTTCCAAGATCAATGGAATGCATTTTTGATTACTCCTACAATGCAAGGTTGCTCAGTCACTGCACTTGGTCCCTCATCATTAGCCTGTAATTGGTTGGTTGACATTGAATGGCGCACTGCTGATAAAGCAATCATTCATAGCAATGAAGCGTTATCCAAATTATTATTTTAATAACCTTGACAATTTGTCAATTTCATCATCTTTTCACGTAGGCGAACCTTTACCAGCAACAACACTGCAAATCATACCAGAGCTACACAAACAACCTCGTTTTTCCCACCCACATGACAAACAGCAAAATTATTTTTTATCGCTCCCCTAATGTTTCAAGCCAATTAGTTAATATACGACAAGCTGAGCTCCTCCTTTTATAGCCTGATTATCAATGTTCCACAAGATAACGAGCAAGGGACACATTTATAACAAGATACTTGATTGATGTGTCTCATTAACTGATTAGAGGTATTGTCAATGTCAATTTAGAGGTTATGATATGAATTATACACATGATATGATATTAAAGAGGCAGCTTTTTAATATCTTTAAGAGGCAGCTTTTTAATACCCTAATTCGTTTGTTCATTCTCTGGCTACATTTTTCATTATGAAGCAATAGGATTTTGCTTTTTTACATTTTTTACATTTTAAGGCATCACAGTAGCACATCAGACAAGTTGTGCATATCCTCTTCAGGGTTGCGGGTTCAGTTTCTGTGTGGGCAAATTTCAAAGGGGGCAATTTGCTGTAAGTTGATATCATTTCATAGCTTTCTTGTAAGGACTTAGGAGAAACACTGCACCAACAGCAGGTCCTTCTCGGCTTCTGGACCAGTGTATAAAACTATAACCCAAAATGAGGAGGGAGGTTGCATTAATAGCAGGCCCTTCTGGACCAGTGCATAAAACTATGACCCAAAATGAAGAGGGAAGTTGCAGTAATAGCAGGCCCTTCTGGACCAGTGCATAAAACTAATGACCCAAAATGAGGAGAGAGGTTGCAGTATAGCAGGCCCTGTACCAGTGCATAAAACTATGACCCAAAATGAGGAGGGACGTTGCAATAATAGCAGCTAGGCCCTTCTGGACCAGTGCTAAAAACTATGACGACCCAAGATACACATCTCCGATGTGAGAGTTTCAAATGGCAAACACATGTGGAACACATCCCGACCAATGACACCCGGATTAGCCATGCATTTGAATATTCAAACTTGATTACAACTATAAACTTTCAAAACCCATTGTCTGAAGAATGGCTGAGACGAATAAGAATTACATCAGAAATCCGATTATCGCCAGTGACACCTGTGCCGGAGGTAGGCTAGATTAATTTGGGATTATCAGATGCGATGAAACCACAAATCATTGCTAGCAGGTTTCTGGGTGATGGAAGTTTGAAATAGGAGATAATTCTCAGATTACAGACACAGGAAGAATATAAATATAAATAGCATTTCTTATCCTACTTTTGTAGCTGTTCTCTATAGTTCCAGTTTATGGTAACTAAAGTTTCCCAAAAAGTTTAATCTTATGGTAAGAACATTTACTCCATGACTGACCAACCTGAACTAATGACATTTTTCTATTCACCGTTTCATTGAAATCTTCCTTCTTCCTCCTTGAAAAGGGAATTTTACTCCTTTCTTGCACAAATTGGAATTTTTATAACCTACCCCCTCAAAATGAACAAGCTAGCAGACGACGTGAATGCAGAAGCAGCTCATTCACTTCTGGGATCTCTTTTAGGAAGTGCCTGAGGAAGACCCTGGTTGGGGGTCGAAAATTTGTGAAATTCGGAGACGACTTTACTTTTACAAAGCAGATGACATGAGAGAAATCTTGAAAATCCCACCTTCCGCTTTTCAGTTCTAAATCCAAGATGAAAATTCTTTGTGATAACTGGGCCTTCACAGCAGCATGATGTAGAAAATGGATTAACTTTAGGCAGTAAAATTGAAGAATAAGTATACTTACTTTTTTGGATGTTGCCAACTTATCCAAATATCACAAGAAAATCCAAAAGTAAACTGTGACCCAAGCGTTCGACCTGGTGTACTTCAAGGAGTGGCTGAGGTCTTGCTATTCAAATATCCAAATCTGCACCACCTACCCTAGATATATCAAAGTCCTTAACACGATCTAATATATTTCAACATACCTTCACTATTCTAGAAATAGTATTGACAGAACTTGACTAGGCCTACTCAACTAACCTGAGCAAATAAGACTACTTGACACACAAACATGAATTTTGAAGTAGGACCCGTGGACTATCAACCACATCTAACATGGGGGCAGCTGTTCTCATAGCTTTTAACCACCGCTTTAATAACAATACATTAATTGATTTAGTAGAACGCAATCGATATTGCTATCACTTTTGGGAGCTTTCTTATTGGGTAATATTCTGTTCACGGCTGATCAGTCATCGTTAATGTCAGCTAATTTTGTTTTTTCCCCATCCTCTTGATGGAAAATATGAACAGATTCTGCTGCTGCAGTGAATCTTGGAAGCTTAATTAGAACAAGAGAAAGATTTTAACCCTATATGGCTAACCCAACCATACATGAAACGTCTTCTCAAAAGATTCCAGACAAACAGGTTGAGAGCATGGTGGTGTCACAAGGGGTTGAGAGTCTGATTCATGACCATCAGTTTGATTCCCAGTCGGAGTCACTACTTTGCACTCTCAACTTGTCTGAAGTGATTCGCTGAATGAGCTAGCTGTTGAGTTCCTCGGAAAGATTTCTGGAGAGACAGCAGAAATGAAAGTTTGTTCTCACTTGTGCCACGTTGCGGATTTCACTAAGCATGAACTCTAAACTTTATAAATATTCAGACTTGTGGTGAGGTGTGATGCAGTCAGACAACATTAGGAGAGCTGCAAGTGTGCACTATGCAGTGTTTCTGCCAGAGGGTACTATGCTAGTACCCTTAAAGGAACAGGAAAGGGCCATTTTCTTTAATTTCATTGTTGATTTTGAAGAAATTAGTACCCTCAAAAATATTTCTGGCAGAGACCCTGCTTTGATGGGATCTGCTTTGTGACTGTGCATGCAGCTTTATGTGATATGCTTTGTAACTGTAGTTGCGACTGCTATGCAAAACCAACAGGAATCTTGCCTATGTCATCAGTTCCATTCTGCCACTGTATCAAGCTAAAGTCAACCATTCTTCTTCAACGATTCTTTACATTTCCCTTCGAACAGAATCATCATTAACATCTTTTAACCCTAAATCACACGAAGCAATCAAGATGAAACAATTTAATGTCAACTTGTGACAGCAGCAAATGACAAAGTGTGCCTCAATGGTTTGGTTTACAGTGCATCAAGTACATCTACAGGGACTGACCATTCGAGCGTTGCTAAGGAATTGACAAATAGCTGATGATAAATCAGTCTACAACCCTCTGTGCGGAAAAGTAATGCCAGCAACAGACTGATAAGGAAAATGTCTTCAAGTCATGTACGGCTCTTCAACAGTAAGTGTAAAGGAAATATGCACATATCAAATAATTCAAATGTTCCGATGAGGACCCTCAGTCATTACTTTGTGAATAAGCGGGCTTATCTATTTTGATACCATCCTTTAGTTTTTTTTACAGTCTCATGTTTATTTTCTCAGTGATATAGCCGCCAGTGCCACATCATTCCCTCATTTTAAACTACCAACATGTCAATGCCTCAGTATGTTACCAAGAAACACAAAACTCTTTCTATTTTCAATGTTATTGCAAGCATATGTGCCCAATCTCCAGTCTAGATCTGCTGAGAAAACATTGGAACTCAAACCTACTCGGGAGACAATCTACCCCATTTCTCCCATTCCCCAAACCATTACCCATTCGCCAGACTATGAAACCTGGCTCATATCCATAAACCAGCCTACTCTGGCGCAGATCTTCACTGCTTCACTTGCTTATTTTTCCCCATTTCTAGCTTGTTGACTGAATTATATTGACATGATGTCATGAAATATTCAAACATGGTTTTCACTGGAAACTGAGGCTGTAATGTCTGCTGTTTCCATATGGCTAGCTTCAGAATGTGAACGCATGGTATGATATATCATGTTCAAAATATCATTGAGACAAGCTTATCGACAACATCTGCCTCCAAATACAACCGTGTACCAAACATTACACTCAACATTGGAGGCTGTTATTTCATTCTCAGGCCCAAAACCTCATCTGCTCCTACAGACTGAATAAATTTGGCAAAGTTTCACTCTAGTCTCTTTATGTATATGAATGTTGATTTTGTACATGTACATTCCCCAAATGAACTGCTCCATAATCATGGCCAACACAAGAAGCAGTATTCTGTTTATTTCAATTTTGGCGATGGAAACTGTTTCCAAGCAGTTCTGCTAAAGAAATTTCATAATGCACCAAAGATACCGGTACATAAAGAAAGAAGAAATTACTCAAAATAAGATGTAAGAATTCTCATATTTATCATTAGCATCTCATCCAAAAGAGTTGATTGACAAGAGATTGTGCACGATCAATATGAAATGCTTTTAGAATTTTATTAAACCTCTTACACTATAGAGCTCCATTCATGCTACATTCTTCAACATATAATCATAAGCCACTTTAACCAGGAGTAATTTCCTCTGGTGAAAACATGCTGTAAAGTGTGGGCATGTCGGCAGATTGGGCTTCCTGGCGATTGACACATTTCCCCCTTGTTTTGAGCATTATGCATTGTCATTGCTGGAACTTAGGACTATTTCAGAAGGTTGTCACTAGTCATCTGCAAGGAGTTCCTTAAGCAATATTGATATTGGGGAGCCCAACTCAGGGTCCTGGGTGTAACACAGTTGTCAGTTTTGCCGTCAGGGATCAGACCCAGTTAATTCATCACACACAGCCTACGTGAACATGTGAACTCGCAAACCGATGGCTCCATTGATTACGGTACCCTTCCCAACAAGAAATAAGGCAGTGAGTGTTCCACGTGACAGTTCCTCGTGTGAGTTGGGTCCCAATGGGCAATTTACCAATGTTAATTTCTTTATGACTTACGCCGAGACCAATGACACAAACGACTCTCCATAGTTTTCCATGGTTGTGTTGTCGTGAAAGAAATCTCTCACGTGAAGCTGAAGCAGTGCCTTTGGTAAAGGGCCATAATAAGCTGTTGAGATACTTTCCCATATTTTTCACGAACACGGTTCATAACTTTTTAAAACCTCCCGACGACTACAGCCTCTCTTTCTTCATGAATTTTCTCCTTATCACTTATTGATATCCCTATAGCACGCAAGATACTTTCTATCGTGTTTTACAGTAAGAGATCATGCATAATAAATAGAGCAATCAACCAAAGTAGTTGCTCAATTGAGTAGCATTTGGTTAAAATCATGAGTAAGGCTGTAATAAATTCTTTTGCTGATTTGTTCCATTATTTTGCTGAATTTCCCATTAAGCGGCTAGTCCAATGCGAAATGTGCTGCAATGGGTAACCCACTTAACTTTTTCTCCCAACACGGTTGTGTTGAAATCGGTTGAACTTGTACAAAAGACGTTGAAAACAGAGCAAAGCCATGGAAAATCGTTGCACTATAGGCCCTACAACATCCTTGATGCAGTGCAACGGGGATAAAACCATGCACAGCGGCACCAAGTGATGGTTGTTTGCACGTTACTCATCTATGGGAACTGGATTAGTGCTCAATAGATGACTGACATGACATGACATTCAACATCTGCTGGCAACAATTTGCACAATGCAATGTACAGTTCAATTCAATTCGAGTGGCAGCTCATATTTCAGCCATGTACATTTTTTACAAACATAGTATTCATTGAATATTCATTCTAAAAATAAGTATCGACATGCCACCACCACTGTACAATGTACATGTGCATGTGTGAGTATGTGAATCGATACAGCCACATCGTTACATCGGGCAGACGACAACACTGAATTATACATACAGCAACGTTATCACCATAAACGATGATGCTTTTTATTCTGTAAACAAATATGTGGATGATCATCCGTCAAATAAATTAGATTTCTCAATTAGACATAACTGTTGCACTAATCTACCAAATGTGTTGGTGCGTGTAAAATATGGCCATGTAGTTGGGTTGCAAAAACGAATGAAGAAGTTTACCAGAGACAGAACTTCACATCCCAGCATTAAGCATGAAGAGCATCAAAGTACAACATCCATCTTCAGTCACAGCTAAAGAGAGACACTCCCCTCTAGACTTTTAAGTCTACATCTCATCCACAAAAAGTCCCAAACTTTTGCTTTTGTTCTCTCAAGAGCTGTTGAAGGAGGTCACACAGAAAGAGGGAGGGGTGCAGCAAGCAGTAGATGTTTATGGAAGAATCAGAGTCTCTGCATGTCACTTTCTCATTCTGTTTTGAAGAGGGAGATTTGAGTGGGAGATGAAAGGGGAGAGAAGAGGAATGTGGAGAGGGCACTGGGCCATACCATCCCTTCTGCACAACAGGATGCCATTACGGAGCAAGTTAAGGCACCAAATAAGTCAGATGGTCCAAGTCTTCGAACTTTTTTGTAGTTACAGTCAAGGCCAGCCAAAACTTGGTGGTTCTCAATAAAGCAGTCCACCATTAGACAGCAATGTCAAGTGTACAAGGTCACTGAAGTAGAACTTAGATGGTGCGACTGTTTAGATTTTTCTCCTATTGACATTCAAGGCCAACCAAACCTAATCTCCACAACTTAACTCTGCACAGCAGAGTGCATCCATTAGACAGCAAGTCTCAAGGGTTATGCCTTTGCATATCGGGTCAGTAAATTTAGATTGGGTTTTTCTGCTGTCATGGCAAACCAAAGCTATAATCATGGTGACCCTCAGCACCATGTCCCCCATTCAGCAACCAGTTGCAAGGGCTTCGTACAAGCTCACTAAAGTTAGATGGTCCTAACGCTGGGTTATCTGTTGTTGGTAGTCAAAGCCAACAAAAGCTGATCTCCACAACAAGCAGAATACACCATCAGACAGCAAGTCTCTGAGCCTCTCCCAGTCATAGTAAATAATTGTCCTCAGCATCCACTGGTGAATCTAACGAGGTTCATCAGATGATTATCTCTGTGATTCATCGATATGTCTGCCGCTTCCTCCGTCAATGAACAAGACATTTCAACCAGACAGCTCTTCATTCGAAAGAAATTAAAATGAATTTCCCACAGGAGTGATAGAATATGACTTTTATATTTATTAGTCAATATGTGCATTCCATTTGGGTAACATGATTGCTGACATCATTCGCAGTGCATCAGCAACAAGATTCGGATGGGTAAGGGTTTGACATAAAGCCTGCCGCACACTGGAGGTGTCTGCTGAGCAGAAAGTCATTCAAGACCGTTTGCTCAGCAGATAGCTCGCGTGTGTGCGTATTTTTCATATTTTGCGGCAGGCTTTACATAGGGTGGTAAAAATCTCCCTTGAGGTGGTTTATTCCACATCCACCACACCATGCTTTGTCAAGACATGAAGATTACAAGACTACCCAGAAATTTTCCCCAAAGACTTTCTTTATAAAAGCAATAGAAATTCATAAGCCACAAGCAGGACAAAAACTCGCACTCATGAATTTTTGTCGTACATGAATCAATGTCTCAGCTACTGTGACTGAGAGGCTTGACTTAGAAAAGCAATTACACTTTCTGTCCATCAGCATTTAGAAATGTGGTTAATATATGCGTAAATGCCAAAGAGTTACATGGCCCTTGTCACGGTTACACGTGATGGCTTCATATACATGTCAATATTCGCCTTCTTCTGTCAATACATGTCCCTCAATGAAGAAAAAAAACCATTGATTTTCCGTCAGCAATTATGCAGCACTCTGCATCAGGAATATCGGATATTGAAATTGCACAAGCACGTGTAATACATGGACATTCCTTGCTGCTGGTGAAGTTGATACTTGACGCAGCGACAGAGCATGGAATATGCAGACTGTGTTTTTTCGAGAACATCAAGGACTGCATGCTTTCACTGTTAAGGCACGTACTGTAACAGTCAAAAAGAGCCGACAGATGTTGCAACTTTGGATAAAGGCCTGTGGAAACCATGTAGTTTTCCAGCTGTAGTGGAACTAAAACTTGGCCTGATCTGAAACTGTTCATACTCTTGCAGCATTAGAAAGGAAGGGCTGCTGTTTCCTCTACCCAATAATGCGACAACAGGTGGACTGCTCCAACGACCATACGAGGATTCATCGCGCATATTCGAATCCTCGTTCTTGACCACACTTGTGATGACCCAGTTCATGCAGTCGCTGACTCAACTCGAAAACGGCAGCCTCGAACGCCAAGAATGCAACCCAAGAACGTGTTCTTCTCACTCCCCACTCAGCGGAGGGTTCAGAAGAACATGTTCTTGGCCCAACTCGAGTGGCGTCTCGGCGTTCGAGACTGTCATTCTTGAGTTGAGTCAACAACTACATGAACTAGGTCAGCACAAGGGTGGTCAAGAACGAGGATTCGACTACACCCATCATGTCTACGGAGGGCCTATCAGTCCTGCATGCAGCCAGCAGCCAGGGGTCATGGGAAACACTTGCACATTCCATGCATCCCAGTGTTTTGTAGCTTTGCCCAAGTCAGAAGATGGCGGTATCTTCTATCTCCTGTAGGGTGTAGGATGCTGTGAGCAGATTTTTTTTGGTAGGCCAACATGTATTTCTCTTTAATCACTTGTATGGACCAACCTGCCAGGCTACCAAGTCAGAAACTCAACTACTCAGGCAGTGCCATCCTAGTGAGATGACAGTGTCAGTGGATGGCATTCATACCAAAGAGAAATGACAGTATCCCAAGGAGGCAAAAATCTATTTTTCCTCCACCCACACGAAGGATCAGCATTTCCTCTCCTCTCCCTTCACTCAACATCACATCATCCAATACTGGAGAGACTTCCAAGGCTGGCTTACATGTTTTTGTGTTAGTAATGAGAGTTTAAGCGTTATCTCGCCCTAGCAATCCCAATGCAGCAAGGCTGAAGTATCCACAAGTACAGCCAAAGATATTGCCCAGCAAAACAATATGCAGCATAGAATATTAATGTTACAGAAATTACTTTGGATATGATTCAGCCAAGCGGGAACACCTCCCTGAAAGAATCAAATAGCAGAGTGGGCATTTTCTGGTTCACAAGTCATTTAAAGAATTTACACATGTGGCTGAGGATAGGGCCAGTCCTCTCAATTGCAATGACCTTTCTTCCAACCTCTGCACAAACATGCATCATTATATATAAAATATTGGAATTGTGATACAAAGATACCGGTCAACAAGGCTTACTTACCATACGATGTGCTGTTTCCCAGCCAGTCGGAATGACATTTGTGATTTTGGTATTATTATTATTATCGCCAGGCATTTACCAACAATTACTATCAGTGTGACCCTTATTTCACCCTTGTCAATGGTTTTCATAAGTACTGATGCAATTTTGATATGCCCCTGCACCATTAGCACCAAAGAATGCATAATTAATAAGTCACGACATCACATTTCAAGGTGCAATCAAATGTACTATATTAACCTTTTCCCATGTTCTTCAACATCAGTGGAATATGAACCAAAGACAAATCCCCAGCCAAGGAAAACCTGATTTTGGTGATCTGGCAGTCCTGCCATATTGGTGCTCGTCTGTTGCATTCAGGACAAGATTTTCTGGTGGTGGTTTTTTTGTCCTCGGTGTATTTCCAGGCAATCCATATACCACATACTATTTGGTAATTAAATGTAACTATCTACTTTCTGGCAATAAATACCAGTATAATTCATCATACTACAGAAAGTAAGTCAGTAGAAATACTAACTTTACTGCAAGATAAAACAATTATGATGATTTACAACAAAAGATGCCAGATATTACTGACCATGATATGATTATCAAAGAATAGCAATTACATGTAAACATAGAGTAAAAAAAAACATGATGGCAAAGAAGACATTAGGAACAAATAATATTTTGATGATGCAGGACCCAACCAAGGACAAACCAAATGTAGACAAAATCACAACACTGCCATCTGTAAATAAGAGGACGAACTACAGACGGGCAGAAACTGGAACAATCTTGCTGATAAATGACTATTGGGATATGAATAAATTGGAAAATGCTTGAGACAGGATGGATCTGCAAGTTTCAGAAACTATAAAGGCATGCAGAATAAAAGAGGAATGTCAAAGAAACTTGAGTATGAAGGTGGTGTAGTGGTTCGGGTCTCCGTAGCGGTCAGAGGGTCCTAGGTTCGAATCCCACTCTGGCCTTTGGTGGGAGACTTTGGGCAAGTCTATTTGCCTTACTGGCCTCTCTCCCCCCAGGTTTGGGTACCGGTCGGAAATGCTCAGATTGTAGCGCTGAGGTTTCATGATAGACCGGGTCAAAGTGTAAAGTCGGATGAGACCTCTACCGTTGTTGACACGAATATAAACCCAAATAACTTTCTTTTTGAAGTAGTTAGTACCTTCCTCTACACCTTTATATAACCTCATGCTTGTCAGTTTTTAGCAAACAAACCAAGGAAAACTTTACGTGAATCAAAAAGATGCAATAGTGGAGCAAAAACATCACATTTAAACTGGAACTGAAGAAGTTGGGTGCATTTTTATCATAAAGAGTCATAAAATAAATAAATATTTCTAACAAATGAAATTCCTTGCCACCATACAAGAAAATAACATTTTCGACAGCAACCATGGGAAAAAATTAAAATAATCACACCAATAATCTGGATGCAGAGCTAAAAAAAGTAAAACACACCACCACACATGAAAATCACCTTAGCTTCTTACCTTTGTGATCGAGTTAATGGCCTAGTTATTAAAATACTTGGTGGCGTTGGAGCCAGTGGTGTGTCGGGTGACGTTGGACTAGATGGACTTTGCGTCCCACCGGTGTGATTGGCCATTTTTCGTGTTTCAGTTGGACTATAACTGTCTGAGAATGTTACCCTATGTTTTGCCGGCGCGATCTCCTGGCTGATGTAGGCAGGGGAGAAAGAAAAGAGAAAAAGACTGATTAATATTTAGTTAATTTTACAATATTCTACCATAATCAGAGAAGAATCCAAGCAATCATGTAAAGGAAGCAGTCCAGTTAAGATGCATCTCTCATGGGCAGCAGACGACACTGCAAGAAGGAGCATGCACCCCCCACCCCCCATTTAAGTACATTGTAACATGAATATGTACTCTCCTCTCCCAACCAATGACCAAGCAGACTGCTGTCTGTCCAATTACTTGGCAAAGCTTTTGCAGACAATACAGAAACTCATCAACAGTACCAGTTACAGCTATAAGAATTGGATACATGGACATTTTAAAGTCATTTGCAAATTTAATGAACAGATAAGTCAAAATCTCTTGTTAAATTCATGCACTAGTAATAACAAGCTGAAAGTAAGAAATGCTCAGAAAACAACTGGAAGAAAATTCAGAAGTGATACTTTTACTGGCGTAACTCCTGAGGGATGAATTCAGTTTCCCAGGTGCAAATTTTCAAGAGAGTGAAAAAAGATAAAGATTTCATATGCTTCCATTTCAGTAACCTTCACCAAAGGGTACATAGGCATGTATCTATCAAATGGCGAGTGCAAGTTATCTTATGGAATTAAATCTCATTCTCCAACAAAGCAGAAGTGTTTCCTTGTTATTCCATTAACCTGACCTTGATAAAGTGGCCTTGACCTAGTTTTGCTATGAGAGAGTGACCTTTACATTCACCTTGACCCAGTTAAACAACTTTGTACTAGTAAACAACAGCATCAAATATGAGAGGTCTCTAATCCACATTGACTTTGAAGTGCGCAGCCAATTACAGTTATTCTGAAGAAAAAACTTGCCTGACAAACATGTGACACTAATATCTAACCAACCATGACCAGGCTAAGTAGGACAAAACCAAATTTGCCGTCAGAGAAATATAACCTCACTGCAAAAGCCACTTGATAAAGGCTGCTAAAACAGATGGAAGGCGGAATGTGAGCAATTGGAGAAATACCAAGCTGACCAAAGGATCGTTGGAGATGCAATATCAAATTCCAACAGAAAAAGTTAGAAATTGATACCCATAACGTCTCAGTCCTTTGAGAGATGCAAGCGACATCCCAAATCAATGACTGAAATCAATAGACATTCCACTTTTCATTTACACCATTTGAAAAGAAACGAACATGGAAGTATAGCTATCGATATTAATTGAGTCTCTGCCTTTTTAAAGCCAATTTCATCAAATAGGATTTAATGAAAAGACTATTATCAAAGGAAATCAATGGATGTCGCTTAGCGATGGCTGAGAGGAAAGCGTTAGCGACAGTCAGGGTTGTTGACAATCAATAGAAAGATGAATAGATTGGCCTGAAGTCATTGGATACAGAAGGCTTGTTTTTCAAGAGATGGAGCTAGAAGTGAAGCACATTTTTGTCTGGCTGTGGTAGTGAAGGCGATGAGTTTGGACAAGGAATATGGAAGACAGTGACGGATCCAGGAGTTGCCGAACAGGGGGCGTGCAATGGGCAAAGCCCATTCCCTAAGCGACGAAGGAGTGAAGCCCTGGCGGGTTGTCTCCCCGGAAAATTGTTTTGGTAAAAGTGCCGGCATTATTGAACTTCCTTCCTTTTTACTGGAAAAATCAGGGGTCTGAAGGAACCATGAGAAGGAACCACCACAGTATTGCCAAGGGGTATTGCTCAAGGATATATAGTTATGGGACACCTCCAGTTCTGCCCAGTCCCATACCATCTGTTTGGGAAGATTGGGAACATAAAAATGACCAAGTACATTCATGCATTACCATGACGACTGTGAACATGCTGAACTCTTTTACATGCCTTCCAAAATTTTTGCTGCCTGGTGGCTGAAGAGGGGGGCGTGCACCGGGCACGCCCCCTTGGATCCTGCCACTGGAAGATACCGATGGGGTGAAGGCAATGTTGAATCGACAGTGATGAATACAGATGGTGAACACTTTACACAACAGCCAAAATAAACAACACGTCTGCAAATGATTTCTTCCAACCTCATCAATTCTGACGAAATTCTGCACTTGATCCTGATGGTGACAAGAACTCATCTGTACCAAGACCTGCGTCATGCAAACAATCCCAGCATCTGAATTTAGAGAGAAGGGTTACAACTCCTGCTTTCGAAATTGCCTTGGGGATATCACTGACGATGACCTTGACCCAGACAAGCTATATAGATGAAAGCCGGCAATCAATAGAGACGGTTCCCAAGGGAGACTGGTTACCATTCTCAACTACCACGGAGAAGGCGTGTAATCAGTGGATGAACGTGTATGTACATTACATGTACGTACATGAACACTCCTGCCTTGTCACCGCAGATACTCCTCGTTAAGAAAGGAAGGCACAACATAGGCCAACGAAAATGAAAGCTGAGGCAGACCTGTGACATGCTCTGACATGTCTGAAACCATTTTCGAATGGTTTTAAAGGAAAATTCAGCAATTCCCCCATCATAAATCCTGTCAATTGAGGCCTACATAATGCTGTTTTCACAATAGGCCTGCTGAGATAAAACTGTCAATACAGACACAAAAGGATCGACAGCCAGAAATTTCTTTGAAAAACAGATTTCCAAAATCACTGCCATCATGTGGTCACATCTCAGAGCCTCTTTAATTGTTGCAGCAGTGTACAGTTTTACAAGGCCCGACATACCAGTATGATTAGCATGTTTTCATCTAGGTTCAGAATCAAGTATCACCCACCCAATGTCAAGGGACTTACCGTACACCTACTGAATCCACACTGACGTTGAAGTTCGATGACCACAACAATTGTACAACGTACTGGAGTGTAATTCATAAAGCCAGCTGTTTCACACAGAAATCGATCAAATCAGAAATTCTCACATAAACATATAGATTTATTAACTCAGGTCATATAATGATTCAACAAAAGAGGAAAGCACTAGTGTGGTCACTAAAAATAGAAAGGGGCTGTTCATTTTTGTCAGTTGAGAAATCTGAGTTGTGATCCTTCAGAAAATGGAGAAAGCTATGAAGAGCGATTATTCTGTATATAGCACAACAAAATTCCTGCAATTTGCAAGTGCATAGCTTTTTCCATTTTCCCAAGGATCACAACTCAGATTCCTCAAGTGACGAAAATGAACAACACCTTTAATTGGCAGTAGATGCAACCACTTTAGCTGTCTTGTGTCTGAACAGTTACAGACCTTATTCAATGCCTTTGCATCCAACTGAGACCAGCCAGCTTCTGCACACTCACTAAGTTTTCCTCGAAGAATGGCACAATCATGCAAAGACCCAGCACACAACACCTCCAGGCAAGGAAAGAAAATTCCCATGCCGCAGCCACTCAAAGCAAATGCCTAATGGTGCAACAGCAGTTGCAAGATGATCCATCTGAAGATGTCTTGCCGGAATAACAGAAGCTTCTTTACCAAACAACCATTTCTAATCGTTGTCGGAAAGCCAGACAATTGTCATTCTAGACTTGCCGTGTTCGCCAGCTCTGGCATTTTTTGGGTAGTTTCATAGTGAAAGAGAAATCACCTTTTTATGCTTGGATAGATTGTGCCTTGTACTTACCATAAGATTTGTTATATCCAGGGATGAAACAACAGAGACGAGCTTAAATTGAATCAGACCTTATGCAACAATGTTGAGGTCCTGGTAAAATACAGGTGTGGCTGAATGCATCTGTCGCAAAACAGACTGTATAAATTCATGAAATAACTATGGTGGATAATGTTGACAATTTTATACATGCTAATGACCCAATACACAGTTACTGCATAGACAGCTTTACCCTGGTGTGACCTGGGATCCATCAGTTAGTCCTATAAATTCAACATATTTTTATAAATGTAGTGTTTGCACACCAGTGCAAGTCACCTCTGACCATCAAATGAACTGCTTATCCAACAGACAGGAGTTCTACATTCCTTAATTGCAATACTATTCAAGGCATCAACATTGCCAGCCCTTACCTTACAGTGCTTGTTAACCTAATTTGAGGACAAACTGATGGTTCTCCAATGTTTACATCAGTGTTGGAGATGTTCCATATGACACCTGCTGCACAGAGATACGTATGCCTATACGTCCAGTACATCTAACAGTACAATACTATAGCCCTTCTTTTAGAACAAAGCTGCTCACTAGTTTTCAACAGAGAGAAGGCCAACAGAGATAGTTCAAGATATAGCCACTGAGACAAAAGCCATAGGCCTACACAAAAAGAACTTTTTATTACAAAGGATGCTCTAGTCTGAGACAGGGCTGAAGGGCTGCCTACCAATGTATCACAAGAAGGAGTTGTAACAGATGCCGATCAGAGGTGCTTTGATAAGAACAAGAAATATCCAGGGCCGGATCCAGGATTGACAGAAACGGGGTGGGGTAGCTCGATGGAGGTGACGTAGGTATGTGAGAAAAAAAATGGAATTGGTTGGATGTTGGATTTTTTTATGTCATAGGAAAGAGCCCTAAAAGACCTTTAAAATGAGCCATAGATCACCTCTCTGTGATAAATATTAAGGGAGATATGAGCATTCAAAGGACGCCAATTTGGGGCAGTGCACGTCATTGTTTTTGTATTACCAAGACAAAGGAAGACAAGTTGACTTCGTGACCCAAATTAGCATACAATCACTGTGAATAAAAATGCTATAACTTTCTTAATTCTCATCCAATCTGGATGAAATAAAGATGCCTGAGAAGCTCCTGCAATGGACAAGATGTATGTTGCTTAATATTTATATTTTGGGAAGGGGATTAATTAGATAATTAATTAGCAATTAATTAATAATTTTGATAATCGGAAGAAGTAAAAGAGCCATATTTTCCTTATTTTTCATCCTTTTGGGCTGAAATAAAGACTAAAATTGAGCAAGTAAAAAGATGCAAACATTAGAGACATCATTTTTAATTAAATGGTTAATTAAAATTGATTAATTAGTCAGAAATAATCAGTTTCAAGTTCCCATCTTCTGGAATGACACTGTAGACATCTATCAAATGCTGGCGAGCCAAACCAGGCTTGGCAGGTGGTGGCGCTGATCTTTTCCTCTTCCCCATGCTGATCACAACCAAAGAATTCTGAAAAATAAAGAGCAATATTAAGAATTCAGGGAGAAACTTGTCAAAAATTTAGTCTGTACATAAGCAACCAATTTCCTGAAAATAAAATGCCAAATGTATGTTATATATGTTTGTGAAGTAGTAAATAATCTTTCTTCATGTAAACCATACAAGAGAAAAGTGAAAAGGAGCTTCAAAATCAGTCAAATGGTGACCAAACTTCAGTGGAATGATCAGCTGTTTGAAGCACATGGCATTTGTTTACAAAACGAACTCCCAGTAGCCAATCAGATACCGTCATGGTGGTCACGTGACCAAAGCGCCAATGGCGACCTCCACTTCAGGCAAAAAAATACCCTTCTAAATCTTCAATCATCGGCTTTATAAAATCATTATCTGTCAAAATTACAGGCAATCTGTTGTCTTGAAACATTTATTCAAGTAATGAATCAGATATTTGTCGATTATGGTGATTCTGAATGCAGAAATAAAGAGCACTTTTATGAGGCAAATTGTGTAAAATAAGCCGCCTTCTGTGGATTTCCAGGATGACGTCGTCCCGCGGGAGTCCAAATGCAGGGCTTGGGAGTCGGTCAATTTTGATGAAATTTTGCACAATTACAGCTGAAACATCAAAGAACATTATTATCAACGTTTAAAGAAATATTTTACTCACATTCTTCTGCTGTATCGATGACTTTGATGAGCAATGAGAGGTCGATTTTGTAGAAGAAAATTCGAGTGGAAAGCCGGTTCACATTCGAAAAATTTTCATTGAGCAGTAATGGCGGACCGGGGTTTACGTCATCAAAACGTGAGCACATGTATCCCAACAACCAGAAATCAGCACAAGCGTACTTTAGCACCCACGGTTTTCAGGGAAGTTGCCCAGCCGTCGAATCGAAAACGAGGCTGCTGACGCGAATCGGTTATGCCCAGATCGGGGGATTCTCACATACCTAGGTGACGAGCAACGAAAGTACAAAGCCCAAACGGGGGGTCTGGGGGGCTTCCCCAGAAAACTTTGACAATTTAAGTGCTTTTAGATGCATTTTCCTGGCACCTGAGAGCAAAATACTCGATGTGATTAAATTTTTTCCCTGGATTCTGATATCTGAATGAAGGGCAATATGAGACACGACTTGCAATCCAACAAGAAACAAAGTAGGCCCTATGGTGAAATTATCAGCAACCAACAAGAATTTATTCCAAACTGACTAGCTCTAAAATGTCGGTTTTGAGTCGAGAATCAATCATGATAACACATCACAAAGAAGAACTGGCAAGAGAGGATCAGATTCCCTTGTCTTTTGAGGTTTGCTAGCATCCATTAACAGGACATACCCAGATATATCTTCAGCTAACTATGGTTTCAAATAACAAGAGATAACAATGTCAACGTCCCACTAATCTTTTGGCAACCCCTCCCAAACAACACATACGTCAAGGATTCTTTTACTGTTTAGCTCACAACGTCAAGGTGTGTGGAGTACATCCTGATCAGAATGGACAAACTGCAATCAAGCCACTGCAGGGTCAAAATCCTGAACAAATCCTCTTGGGAGCAGGTCAATAAGCCAAGGATGAGTCTGGTAATTTCCTGAATCAATACATACCACAGATAGTATCAACACACTCGGCAATCCACCAGGACAAATTGGATACCACATAGACAGAATACCCCTGAGATCTAGCGCCTGGATCATGGGCTTTCTACGTCTGGAACAGCAATCTCATTTTAGAAACACATTCATGCGATTGCTGTCTGTTTTCAGGTAGAGAAAACTGTGTACATGAAACGATTCTTTTACACGGTTTTCTACTTCTATGGTTTTTCTAACGGGCACAGAAGAATTAATGGAGGAAAACAAAATAAATGGGAATTGTTCATTTTTGTAAGAAACCTATCCATCAGGTAATGACAAGTTGTGAACTCACTGACTGATGCTCGATAAGAACTGGTTTCATGACAACAACATACAGGAAATTTGCGCAAGAAGAACACAGAGATCAAGGAATATGTCCATCCTTCTTCCACAATACACAGAAAGATACTTGGCATCACGTATCATGTATCCCATGGTCTGGTTATTTGTCGCCTCATTGCCCCCAACAAAGTGTAATCACCTTCTAAGCAATATTTCTTCAGTAATGTTCAAGGAGCTAGATTGAACTACGAAATCAGCAATTTCCTTGTCTTGAGCAATTTTGGACTGAAGCCAATGGACCTTTTGTCATAAAGCTTTGATAGGAAACACGGGTAGTAAATTGAGTGGTTCCTTCTTTATCAGTGCATGCTTTAGCCAAAGCGATGGAGGGCAGAACAAGTCAAGTTGAACATCCGCAAGCCCAATGGCACATTGTGAATAGGTCTCTGAATTACTCACTTTGAGAAATATCAGCAGTTTCACTGTGAAGAACAATGGTATTTCCTTTTCTTGAGAAATTTTCTGCCAAAGCCATGGACTTTCTTCACAAAGCCTCCATAGGATATGCAGGTCCATAATTAAACCCTATCCTTTCTCTGTGCTTCAGCCTTAGCAATGGAGGGCAAAGCTATAAACCTGAGTATCAGCAAGTCCAACAACAGCTCTGTGAAGGTCGTTTGTGGTACTTTTGAGAAATATATCATCAGTTCCTCCATTGTGAAGGGCAACAGAGATTGATCAGCGAACTCTTAAACAGACAACAGGATGATTACCAAAGCAGACCATTTACTTCATCACTGGGCAAAGCAATAATAATCAAGAGGGTAAGGGCTGCTGACCAGAATGTCACATAAGCTGTGATTGCGTTTCTTCCAGAATCAGAATCAATGCTCATAGAACATAAGCGCGACTAGAGATTTTATCTTGTCAGCTGAATCTGGCATGGAACTGCCAAGAAGATATAGTGCAGAGCCTAACTGTATCAGTGGACCAATGTATCGCTGTATCACAGATGGCAGAATCAATAGGTTTGGCTGTGGAACAAGTAAGAGAAATCTCAACATAAGATAAGAGACTAAACCAATTTGAAGAATATGATCTTCCTGTCCACATACACAAAGAACGCAGAGAAATTTCCTTGATATTCAGTAATGTGGAGGAAATGCAGCAGGCCTAGAGGAAAATAATCCACCTTGTACAGAAAGATGCCTTTCCTGCTAGAGTGAACCCTGAGCCAGGGAGGAGGACAGTAAAAGCATCTTCCAACATCTGCCGACTGGATCCCTTTTTTGATGACAAAGTCTTTGTTGAGACTGGGAGAAAAATTAACTTAGGGTCCGACTTACCTGAGGAGCAGCCCGTTGTTGCTCCCTTGTCATAGTCAGTCATGTCAGTGAGCTGATCATTGCACATTACCATCGCTCCTGTAGCCATTCAGGAAGAGGTAAATTTCAAACTACCCTCAAGCCATTTTGTTCATAAAAATCCCCCAGGGCCTGGTTGTTGAGAGCAAATTTTAAAGCAATTGGCCCTAAACCTGAATTCCGAAACCTGAAAATTTAGACCATGTATGGCGACCAAAAGACACTCCTTTAGACTTTCTCTCTCATTTTGAATAAGAATCAAACATGTTGAACAAACGGAACAAGTAAAAGAAAGACCAGCAGATTGTTATCATTCACCTTACCTGTAAAGTAGATGGTACGCTTGAGTCCTCATTTCAGAGAGAATCAATATTCACTACATGAAAAATAACGACAAAGTTCCACAACAAACCCACACACACGTTTCACTCTGAGAAAGAGACAAGACTGCAGTCACCAACAGACAGCACAATACTAAATCTTGAAAGAAAAATATTGCGCTTTGAACTACAAATAGAGTAATATATTATTGGCCCAATGAAAAACTGCCTCGGCACTGATCTGTTAGTCACATGTGGGAGACGACTGAGCCTGCTGCATCAGAATGCTCAATAAGACAACTAATCCACTGATACTCGCCAAGTCTAAAGAATGATATCAGTCACTGTTGAGATGGTTGACCATCGAGATAACCAAGGACTGACAAAGCGAAATAGGATAAGAGGACGTACACAAAGAGTTCTAACAAGAAAGAAAGTCAGAATGCTTGTAACTTGATGCAACTCAAGGATGGTGGTGGTGGTGAGTGGATCGTGAAAGCAACATGGCTCTGAAACTTGTGTCTTCTTCTTGGCAGTGTCTTTGTCGAAAAGATGATGCCATGGGCAGGACAATTTATAACTATGGCAGAAACATGTGGGAGGCTCTTTATGCTCAATAAGATAACTGTTCCATTGATACCCACCAAGTCAGTGAACCACCAGAGGGTACTATGCTAGTACTCACAAAGGAACAGAAAATGGCCATTTTCTTTAATTTCATGGGGTTTTTGCTGATTTTGAAGAATTTTAGTACCCTCAAAAAAATTTCTGGTAGAGACCCTGAAAGTCTAAGAATGATCAGTCACTGAGGAGGGACATGGTTGGCGGCCACTGAGATAAGCAAGGGCTCAGAAAGCCAAAGAGGATACCAGGACAAGGACAAAGAATTCTGGCCAGAAAGAAGGTCAGAATGATGGTAACTTGACCTGACTGAAAGGTGGTGGTGGTGAGTGGACAGGCAAACCAACATGGCTCTGGAACTTGTGTCCTCATGAAGTATCTCTTAATACAACATTGAGAAAGATGGTGCCGAGGGCAAGACAAGTACGGCAGAGTCCACCTCCGATAGGCAAGAGACCACTTAATGCACAAAGAAGGTCCATTTGGCAACAGCAGAGGGTATTCTAATGATGACACCTGAAATGTGATGGTAACTAGTGTCTGAGAACTGAATCAGTTTTCTCTGGAAGGTGGATAGTGATCCACATCAAAAGCCCATTTGGCAGAGATAAAAGGAAAGAGCCTTGGGACTAGAACAAGATTGGCCATGACTGTACGTTGTGAGACAAATACGTGAGTAACCTTTTGAATAGGAATTACATGTTACAGGACGACATTTTTTCTACAAAGATTGCACCTCTGGAATGCTATTACTGAACTTGCCGTGTAGGTTACAATGTCAATATCCCGACAAGGACTGTAAGGGAAAGGGTTACTGAAACATCACATAGCAATGTACTTTAAGCAATCTGTGACTGTATCAATCTCTTCCATCAATGTAGCCGTAGCCACCTACATCCATCCATCACCATGGAGACAATACAAATTGAGTGGTGGCTTCTTCGGGGATTGCTCTGCAGAAGAACAGATAATCCGATGGTTTAAAGTTCGCCGATGCAGGAAATAAACTCGTGAAAAATAGGTGTTGAACTTGATTAGATGTGTCTCCCAGGTCCTCTTGTATTACAATACATGCCTTCAGCAATCAATGGGAAAATGTTTTTCAATACAGGTCAGGATGGAAGTCAGGGTATGAAGAACTTCCAAGCTTTGACACAGAAGTGAGCAAAGGCTTTTCTGACTGCAGATTGCTAGTAACAGTGTAGTGATGGAATAGACTTCTACATGTAGAAGCCACACCACACTTACCAAATGTTTGTTTTCTGGGCAAGTTTGGAAGGGTGAAGGAACCATCTGTCAGCAAAGGAAGGGATATTTCAATACCAGAGGAGGGAAGTTGGGTCTTCTGCTGCCCTCTCCTGAACTATGACATTGAAGGACCAAATATCAAAGTTCAGGTCCATGATTATGAATAAATGAGTTTCGCCCGCCATCCTGCCAAAATTAGGTCATCACCATGGGAATTCTCTTCCAGAGTGACAGATGATTGGTTCTCCCATCCCCAGTGGGGGAAATCCCCACGACAATGACCTAATTTTGGCAAGATGGGTGCCAGTGAAACGCGACTTTTTTTGCCAAATAAAAAGAACAGTGATGAAGAGGGTTCAAATGGTGAGAAAGTTCCTAAGAGGATTTTGGTGTAAATGACTGGTTTGACCTGAACAAGTGAATTTTTGACATCAACAACAAGAATCTGCTAGAATAACTGAATCTTTTTTGAAGACATCAGGCATATGAGAATAATGTTTCTGGGCTCAGGTTGATGTCAGACAAACATTGATGGGATACCTAGACATCATTCATGAGAGAACTAGGCTAACGTCAGTTTATTTTTCCTCTTGTTTTGGTATGCAAATCAACACACCAGGGGTAAAAATAAAGCTTGCCAGACGGGATAACAGTCGGAGAAGGTTCCAGGTGTAGTAGTAATGGAATATTTCACCTGAAGCCCATCTTTCATTCATAATTCCAGAAAGCGGTACCCCCATCTACTGAACCCCGACCGAACCAACAAACTTGGCCATCAACCAAACTTTGTGGCCCGCATCATCAGCATACGGGCCTTTTGGGACTTGTGCAAGGATAAGAATCATCTTTTATGAGTGCTTCTGCGAGGATCATTACCATCAGCTCAGGTGGTAAACTGCAAAGCTCTATTTGAGATATCGATGAGTTATGATTCAACCTGACCATCTGACCAGGTGCTCCATAACCTGAGATTCACCCAGACATATAAAAATTCATCTTCTAAAAAAAGCTGAAAAGAAGATTTTTCAATTGGTCAGGTTACCCATCAAAGAAGAGAAGGTATAGATTCCTCTGGCCTCTGAGGCAAAAAACATGTGGGAGTCAGATATTTCAAAATCACTTAGAGATCAGAGTTTGGTTCCGGACGGAGAAGTTGTTTAGTCATCTCAACATTTTCGAAATACAGAGACAGGAGGCCATAATAATTTTGGTTGGTATGAAACTTTGGGGCTTGGCCTTCCACAGCTTCATACAGAAGTATCCGTGACATGCCCGATGGTTTTTCTTGAAGTCAAATCTAAGGTCATCAAATCCAGACTGAATTAGCAGTGAGGGGTCTTTTTCAACTCCAACTCCATCTCACACAGCTTGCAACATGAAAATCAATAGCTGTTGAAGAGGTCACTACAGGATGCTGTGCAAAGAAGTGAAAATATGCATTTTGCCATCAAGATCAAGATGCTGTACATCAATACTCAGGCGGTACCAACGAATGGTGGCAATGATCTGAGAGTAAAGGTCATAAAATCCAGACTGAATTGGCAGTGAGGGTCTTTTTCAACTCCAACTCTGTCTCACACAGCTTGCAAAATGTAAAGCATTGAAGAGGTCACTACTGGATGCTGTGCAAGTGAAAATATGCATTGCCATCAAGATCAAGACGCTGTACATCAATACTCAGGCGGTACCAACGAATGGTGGCAATGATCTGAGAGTAAAAACGACAACATCAGCTAGGGCTGATTGATGGGAGCTTCTCACGGATGTGCCAGACAAATCACAGATTTCTGATAGAGCCACAGATTATTCTGCTAGTTCAGCGAATGTCTTCACTTGATAGCATGAAATTCCAGGATCACGGACATGAGGAGGATTGCAGTACATCACTTTGACGACCAGATGGGAATGGTGTGACAGTAACAGTGAGCATGCAATTACATACTGTTGGAACTACATGTATCTGCATGTTGTTCACAAAAAACCTGCATAATATGTAAATAACGTGGAAAACCTGGAAAATTGGCAGCTATTGGGAGAGAAAAGTGTTTCAGAACTTGGGATGGAAGGGCCAATGGCAAAATGTCAAGTGCACTCTGCCTGGAAACAATTGGAACGAAGAAAGGTTTCACCAAGGAGTGTGCAACATTAACAACTTTCTTTGCATAGACACCAAAGTTGGGGTGTATTTGAGACAGACAAATACCAGAGTTTGGAACAAGATGGTTTCTGAAGAACTTACAACCTTTGGTAACTCACTTGGCACCAAAATATCAAAGCAATGTGTTGACGGAGGAAAAACCTACACAGGAATGCGATGGGACCTAATTTATAATGCCCCAGACATGTGAATTTGCTATAGTTGACTGGTTGGACCCATGCCTATTGACTGAAGCATGGTGGAAGGAAGGACAGGGAATCGGGAATGCCCAATCTGCAAGTATTCCAGAGGCTTTCAGAAAAAGGTCTCTATGACTGAGAAAACCCGACCTCACTTAGCACCCAAGCCAATGACAAGATGAAGGGGAATCTGAGAATTGGTGTTGGAGCCTAGATTGGAAAAGCTTGTACTTGTAGCCTGATGCAACACATTTTAATAGGTAATTTTGATGATGAAGGGAAAACAGGTATACATACCTTACACACTGTACTAACGTAACTGTGTATGAAGGATCCACGGTGATTGAAATAGAATTCTACCGAGTTCATTTAGAAGCCAACTCATCCATATTGATTTTTCAGGCTGTGCACACTGTGGAACCAATATACCGGGCCTAACGTGCCATATGGCACTGGATCCGTCTAGACCACACAATAACAAGAAAAGATATTCAAATCACATAACCTACTGAATTAAACCTGTCAAGTAAAAATTAATGTGCAAAAACTTTATCCAATGCATTGTTATTTTCAGCTGCTGCGAGTTCTAAATTCAAATTGTTGTTATTCATATCCGTTTCCTCAAAACAAGTCAAGCTCTATTCGTGTTGCAGATATGCACCTATGCTGCATCCATGCACCAATCATGCATTTTACATGCTGCATTTTGCCTAGGGGACTCAGTTGTCTCGTCTTAGGACAAGGTGGCTTTTGCATACACATACCACCGGTGGATTGGGTCTACAAAATATGGTGCAGAAATCGTACCAAATCTTCAAAACGGTTGCAGGCTTGTGTTGTTTGTCAATTTCAGAATGGGTTTGATGCTCAAACTAGATTCACTAACAGTTTTTTTACAGCTTATGTCAATCAACAGGTAATCTTAATACAGGATTATATTTTAGACTCAGAACCAGTTTTTTCCATCTTAATTCAAATCCATTTCCAGAAATGGCAAAGCGTTCATCTCAGCATCAACGACAGCACTTCACCAGCATCATTTCAA
>NMRB01000430.1:40789-85629 GCA_002633025.1 Notospermus geniculatus | reverse complement strand
AGGATCGCTAAATGATTCTTCGATACTTACTATCTGGTGAGATGTTTGCTGTAGGTTCCCATGCACCATATCATGCATATGCATGAATGCAGCAGTCCAGTTTGGTGCATATGCATAAAACATGCCTAAGGAAATGGAGGCATGTTTTCTGCATACATGCATCAATCCTGCCTCAAACAGCCCACAAAGCAAACACTGATGATTATACTTCAAGTCCACTTTTTTTCCATTTAACTTAATACATTTGATAAATTCTAAATTTCTGTCCCAGTGAGAAATCTCTTGGCAGAGGAATTCTTCAACAGTTTCTGGCAGGAATCAGATGGACAACCTGGCAACTGATGCCATTTCCAATGTTGCTCACTGTTTTTCTTCCACACAATTTTGTCAGGTGCAGATCGATGCTCACACCTGAGGAAAGATATACTATGAAACCGAAGGCTAGTGATTCACAGATCACCATCATTAACCTTTCACCACAACACATCTCATTACCCAGAGAAACCAGAACAGCGTTGTGGACTTTTTCACAATTTTCCAATTATTTTACCATTCTCAGCATGATCATTTCGAGCATTTCAGCATTTGTATATGAAAGATCAGTAGGCAGATCATCTCCTTGACGTGAGTTGTGATCCAAAGGAATTATTGACCATGGTTGAAGCCTTTGACTTATGTCATTGAGATATAAGGGTTACAGTCCATTACTACACCAACACATTTTATAGCAGTTTCAACTCTCTAGTTTCTGATTTGACTAAAGTTCTGATTGATTATAAAAGAGATATAGGCCAAGAGGCACTTGAACCCCCATCGAGAGTCAGGTGTACAATAATTCAAACACATAGTAGTAGTCCTACAATAGAACATATTTAGTTTTTAAAAGACATTATATGTATTCCAATTGAAAATAAATGCACTATCTGGAGCCCAGACAGCAATTTATTACGACCTGCATATTATCTACACCTCATTTTTTGCATAATTTGTTGCTGTTCACACACCAAAATATGCTAATAACCCGACTGTGTGAATAATAGTGCATAAAATTTCAACAGTGAACACTTAAACCCATAAAGTAGCTTCTTCAGAAATCAAGGAATTCATCACCCATAACAATCAAGTAAATTCTCATTCTTCACCCAACAACATGGTTCCATCAATGCTTTGTTACAAGAAGTTGTGGCCCTCTCTACAGTCTCATCAGATGAAATATTGTTGTATGTGACCTGGAATCCATGCTGACCTACTGCTATTATTGTGTGACCTAATTTTCCCAATAAATTAGGTCATTATGACCTACTTTAGCTCTGGCCGCAACAGACGCAATGCAGCCATTAGGGTAAACAGGGAAATCCATTGAATGATTCAGCAGTTTCTTTTGGAAAGTGTGGGCATATCGTCATCAGGCATCAGTCAACCAAACTTTTGTTGAAAAAAGATTCCAAGAAGAGTGAAAGTGACAAAGGAATAGATGGAGTGCATGGATTCTGCCATAAAATTAACTTGAATGAAGGCATACAATTTAAGATTAAATACTCAGATAACTTAAGATGCAACGTCTTCTAAAGATTTAATATTAGGTTTATATTATGAATGGGATCAAATGTTATATTATAATGATTAATCTTCTTTTTAATTTTCCTTTTCCATACTTCATGGAATTGCATTGGAGATAGGCCATTAAGCCATTTCCATTGATGTATTGGCAGTTACAACAATTAACTCACAATTGGACAATTTTTGACAACATCTTTGACGAATATAACAGAGAATGATGATACTTTACCTTTTGCGGGCATTCATAACTTTTAATGAGACCGTCTTAGATATCCTGGAAAATCCTGTCAGAATGCCCCAGAGTTAATAATTGACCACAATAAATGTTAGATTATACAAATCAAATCCAGGTATTAACATATTCCATATTCAGTCCAGAAATGTTTTAATGAATTGTATACCTTGCTTCTGAAAATAAGTACAGATATTTCTAAATATTCCTTCCAATGAATTCAAGCAAAAACATTATCTGAGGAGTTACTCCATAATAACTTTTGATTCATGTACATCCAATATTTAGTGTATCCTCCATCAATCAAGCAATTTCTAAAGGTTATCCAATGCCACCAACCCAGGTACTGGGACAAGACCTCTTATGCCAAATGTTTCAATTGCAATATCCAATTAGGCCAACCTGAACAGCAGTTATATTGAAAACAGTAAACCAATATTCCCAATTATAATGTGTTCTATTGGGAGGTTGGAAAAGGTGAGTTCCAAAAAAAACAAGAATGTCAATTCCACAATGATTGCAAAACACTGATTTTTACCTATTAAAACTGTCATGCTAAAGAAGACACATGATAAGTGATAAAGATGTATCCTTGAATAAACAGCAAACAAATGGATGGCATTTCCCAAAGATATCCTAAGGAAGTCGGCAAAAACTGACTGATTCTTCAAAGCTATAGGCAGTGATGTTCCAGATGAATTCTTTTTCTTTCTTGGCAATTGGACTGATACTTTCCACCTTTCAGACCATTCAAGTACGCACATTGGCTATTGGCACCTAACCAAACACCTTTTTATTACCAGAAGGAATCCATCCACCGTCCAGCTGAACAAAAAAAAGATTAGTATATCATTACTATGAATATAGGTAGTACAGCCATCCCATATCCAGTGCAAAGGTTTTTGATCAGTGCAGCTTTAGCTGAACTAAGAATAGTTGTCACAGAATAATTTGTTCCCTCAAATACAGAATTTCATTTTGGGAAAAAGTGACCAGGGACCTGTTTCATAAAGTGACTTTAAGCTAATGGTACCATTACTTCAATGCATTTTCCATTTGGTTAAAGGTATGAAACAGGCCCCAGAAGCATACTTCACAGAGATGAGACTGGCCGACAAAATGACTTATCTTTCAACTGAAGCAGTTTCATGAGGCTCAAACCAAGCCTCCTTTTAAATAGAGGTTTCAACCCAAGACCTGGTTCTGTGCTGCATCAAACAGTGCAATATTTGTGTAAAAGAGAGCAACATCTGATTCAACTGCCCACTCTTGGAGGTACATCTCTTGCTTTCAGAACATGGATGATCACCACAAGACGTCATGCCGAGCCAACAAAGCACAAATCAACACCAAACAGACCAGGCAACAAAATAACCATCCTTCCTGAAACCAAAGAATTATTCACTTGAAAACAATTACTCTTCCTATCACCTGGCCAAGCAATTTAGTTTGTATTTTCTCCACCAAAGCAAAGAATGTAGAGAATTATCTTCAGAAAAATCTACATTATCTTCATTTGCAAGGAGGCTACCCACCCATCATCAATTTCACATGGTCAATATCCACACTATTAAGTTGGAAATGCCCTTGGCAACAAGCAACCCAAACAGCTGCAACCCAACCTGTTTATAATCTACAAGGACACATCAAATCATGCATCAGACACTGAATTTCAATCGCAAAATACATGAAATATCACTGGAATCACCTCGTCCCAAACAACTTGCACAATATGAGAGAATCGCGAGAATTAGACTCATTTGGAACTGTTACAATACTTTTAAAAAAGAACAATAAGTTTTTTATTCATCTCAATGCCAAATCATGAAATGCTCATTTACGATGGAACAGAACAACACTTCATGTTCTCATACAAATTTTCGATTTATCTCGTAATAAAATATAAGTCCCATCAAATAATCAGTAGGTTCAATTATAGCATTTGCAAGTGAACAGATCGATTACATTCTGAAGTAGGCCAGACTTCATGGTGTAGGTAAATAGGATGAAAATGCCAATACTAAAGTTAATGTTGTGCGTACCTAAATTGAAATGGTAAATTGGTTTTCATGAGCGTGGAATGTGAAGGTGTGAAGTTGGCATTACCAAGTACAAAATAGAATTTCCTGTGTCATGAATTCCTGCAGTTTAGGCAATTTTTCTCAATTTTTTTGGGATAATTTTTCTCATGCCAGCTGCATGGCTCCCAAATGGCAATTTACCATTGTAGATTTCCTTATGGTTTACATCTTGACCACTGACACAAACAACCTACCATAGTTTTCAACAACAGAGTTGTCCATAGACGCCAGCTTGTGCAAGAAAACTTGACATTGGAGGACTGAGCAGGATAGAGGGTGAATGACCTAAACAGTGAAACATGTCACCGATAAGCGACACTACTTCACAAGGAGTAAACTGTGACAACGATGGTCCTGCCTCCTGGAAGAACTCGGAAAAACTAAATCCTGCTGCTGCAATCCTGTCACACCAACAAGCAGTAGCTGAAGCAGAAGGAGGGGATCAATACCATGAAGGAGAGTCCAGGAACACTTTGTAAGATGGACGGTCAGCTGCTGTTTGGTTCGTATCCACCCAATACTGAGGAGGTTGTTTTCATAATAATCAGATGGGGAAAGTTGTTATGAACAGAGCAGTGAGAGTAGAGACCAATTTACAAAGAACGACAGTAGCTATAAAAGCGATGGAATTCATATTGAAGAAGCTGCCAAGGCCACACTCAGGGGCTGGAAATCCATAGGGTGACTGCTCTAGAAAGCACTCCAGATACAGGCTGATATTTATAAAAACTAGCACATCTTTTACTTTAAATTTTGTGGTACATTTACATTGGAAACTGCTGTGCAAATCTTAAGTAAAAGCATTTGCTAACTTTTATGAATACCAGCCATGGACCTACATGTCAGATGGTGATGTGGAAGGGGCCAACAGTGGCGTGATGTCTGCAGGGTACCATCCCAAATGATTTGCTGCTGATGAGTTGAAGTAAGGGTCAACAAGAAAAGCTGACAAAACAGCATAAAATCATTAAGAATCATTTCCCTTGGAATGAACAGGCAGGAATTATGCATGTTGTGATGACCAGGCGCGATATGCACAAAACATCTTAAGTGTGATTTTTTGAGAATTTCCCAAAGAATTTCCTTAAGTAATCATCCTTAACCTGAGTGGTATGCACAAAGCATCTTAAGATGAGAATTTTCTTAAAAATCTCCTTAACTTTAAGGTACCTCATCAAGATTCATAAGTGAAAATGTTGTCCCTATTTCCAGCAAAAAATACAGAAATTGTGTCTCTTTGACCTATTCAAAGATGTAGAACAGCATCATTTCTTCATAGCTCTTATTATTGTTGGTTACACTGAAGATAATGAAGTGAGAGGGTGGTACGGGTACCAATGATAATTCGGGACAGTGAAAATCCTTTTGATTTTGGCTTGGGTGAGGGGATTTCACTTTGATGGAACGGGAATACTCTTCATTTAATATCAATCTTCTTGCTGCAGATAGATTGACAGAAGCCACGTAGTTCCTGCCTTACTAAGAGAAATCCTACTGAGTTGAGAAAATTCCGATTACTTATGAAAATCCTTAACGTGTGCAACCATGTGCTCTTGAAGCAGGGATTCCCTAGGCATTCCCAGTGTGAGCTATTGTAAGAGCGAATTCTACTGGCTAACGCACGGGCTAAATTTAGCTCTAGGCCTAAGAGAAATCCTACTGAATTGAGGAAATTCCTATTACTTAAGCAAATTCTCAGCTCAGGAAATTCGTAAGGTGCTTCGTGCATACCACTTGAATGATTTCCTTAGCCAAGAATTATTTTACGAGGTTAAGGATAATCTTACACTTAATATAAGGATTTTTTGTGCATACGGGGCCAGAACCACAGATGTGACATTCTCAGGAAATCAGAAATAAGGGTTGGTTTAGGTAGTCATGCTAAGGATCACTTGACTAGAGTCTACAGAAAAAGCCCTGAAAGTTGTGCATTGCAGGCAGTGAAATTAACAACCTAACCATCTAACTCACCACCATTTCTAACGAATATTTCATGGTGATTGACAGAGGAAATTGACAAAGGCTTGTTATGATGGAAACCTAACAAAAGAATGCGTCATCGTTCAAGGACAGACACCGAAGACAACCTCCCTTTGATAGACCCTTCAGGCTAGACAGTGATCAGACGATGACAGGATTATCACGGGATTTGTTCTCTATTAAAGAGGTCAAAGGTCATGGAGGCAATCAAGGATGCAGACAGTGACTTGATCAAATTGTACAACACTGTCAAATTGATCCTTGATTTGCAAATTGGAAAAGAAGCCATGTAATAGTGTTGTCTACCTAGAATTGATTTCATAATTTGATTTGTGCAGTTAAATTCAACTTGGCATATGTCAACGAAACTGCTCAGACATAGTCAATCTGTCAAAGAAATCCTTTCTACATGTTCCATATAGCTGATTTGAAAGTCTGTGTTTTTGTATGGTTTTGAGTGGTTGCAGCCTCATAATGCACATGATGTATTTTTTATTTCATCAACCTGGAGAATTTGAGATTTTTATATTCTGAACAGCCTCCTTTGCCAACGAGGGTGGTGATAAAGAAAGAAAGTTGAGTTTCTGATAATCCAACACCATGTCCTTACATCTCTTCAATGTTGGTGACAACTAAGATGTATTGACTGAACACCAAGAATTTTCATCATTACCAACAGTAACAAGCAGCATTTTTTAAAATTGTAACATTCTAAAATTTTTTCAACTTCTATGCTGTTGTTACCAAGAGAATGAATGGTTTTGGAAATTATTCGAGAAATATTTTACAGATAGCTGAAAAGAAGAATCATTGTTCATTGATATCACCTGAAACACACTTTTGGGAACTACATGCTACGTCATCTTCAGACAATGCTGAATAGCTATTATTTAATTCAAGGCCAAACATGAGTCAGGAATCAGCATAACATCTCTCCTAACACATCTCGAGTCACTTTTTGCCTGTCTCGCTCCAAACAGCGGGATCAGCAATAAGAGATGGCACATGACCAAATGATTGCTCGGACTGCATGTAACCATCACAAAAAAAGTGTACAAAAGGATATGCAGCCACTGCAAGAAAAAAGGCCCATGTCATTACCAGGGAAGGGATACCGTTACAGATGAAAGTTTGAGAGCTGCTGCACTGAGAACCTTTCAGACATCAAGTGATCAACAGCCCTCTGTATATTTTTTTACTTCATAGGGCGAGTGCAGTGTACCTGTATTTGTCATCATGATTAGCAAGAAGAAACCTCAGATATCACAATGTAGACATGGAAAGAAACTATCTTGTAGATAACGAAGAATGCGAAATCAATGAAGGAAGATGGCCATGCACGGGATAATCCTTTAGAATTGCCTTTGAAATTTTCTTGAAGATGTTTCCCTTAAAGAAGGTGTATTTTTGGCCAATATAAGAATGTGTTCTGAAGTGCTCGCTTCTGCTGTGGTAGGCAAAGGATTACTGGGAAGGCTGTGAAGATAAAAAGAGTGCCAACAAATGAAAATAACTGCAGTGTAGCTGTTCTTTAGCACCTACTGCAGGCAGACCTCAGAAAACTAGTCCACAAGCCAGGATTCTTTTTTGGGAAGTGCATCTTAAAACGGAATACATCAAATGATTGTACATGGCAAGGATAACCTATACGCACATTCATCATTCATTTGATGCAAACCATGAACTGTAGGCTACCTCAAGATCCCATATCAATGTTTTTAATCCGTCCGTCAACAGCTTGTTGAAATAGACCAGATTCAACACCCATAAAGCAATATTGTTGCAGCACCTGATTTCTGATACTTCAAAAGGTAGGCCGTATATCTCACAAGAAACAAACTCTCAATGCTCCGTTTCAGTCCATGAGCATTGAGATCTATTAGCTACTCATTTAAAATATACACATCAAGCCAAATTGCACCTCACCAAACACCAATTCTTTCAGCAGCAGGTAGTTGCAGCCGACCAAAGGTCACTCCTCTAGACTTATCTCCGGCACATAAAGTTGTCAGATAGCAAAACTAACCACAAGCTATTACCACAAGTATTCAAGAGGAACACCAACCATCCTGAGCAAATAGGTAGCATCTCTTCTTTTGATGGAAACCAGCCAACCACTGACTGAACCCAGTGTAATTCCATCGGCAACTTCCGCAGTTGTTTGTTTTACTTTTTTACAGAACATCATCAGACTTGATCAAGACTCGAGCATTCCACAAACCCTGCAGTTTTTCCCCTGGTGCCAATTTCTTTACATCTGTGGTGGAAGTCGAGCATACATGGAGAAATTGGTGGATCAGTAGGTCAAATCATTAGATTGATGGTAGGTAGACAGCAAGTAACTAGATATTTTGCAATCAGCTTGCAATCAAACTTCACATCAATTCATTCGCAGACAAATACTTTGCATGCAAACATGGCAAATGACATTATTTCTTTGACATCCCTAATTTTTTTAAATACAATTAATGCAAGGGCAGTAGGAATTCAGGCACTATACCTCTTTCTCCATGCCTGAACAAGCAAAGGAGTCAGTGATATTAGATGACCATTTCAGCCAAATAATTCCACTATTTTTACTCCCAACTCCTTGAAAAATCTGCGACAACTGACACCAGAACCATTGCAAAAAGACAGAAAGAAAGTAGAAGAAAATTATATACAAAAGAAACATAGAAGACTAAAATGAAATAAAAGAGGAGCAAAATGATAGAAGAAACTGCCTGCCTCAACCTTCTTTTGTGGTACATTCTTCACAGAGTTTTTTGATTGCAATATTCATGCGAGTCATTTCTGTCTGCATGCTACATATTACAACTGCTGCAAAAACACATTGCAATGCAAGATCTGATGGTCACATTCATTCATGCATGGAGGAATTATACTGACAGGAGAAACAACGAGCTAATTGCCCCTCTATAATCCCTTTTTCACACCTCCCCAAACAATGGAACACAAAGGCCCGCAGTGTTTGCACAGCAATTAAGCCTGCTCGCTTGATCCAGATGATGGCCGCCGCCACAGCCCGAATTGTCACTGCCATCTAGCGTGATCTGGCGGTACTACGTGCCGGTATTTGAACATTCTGCGGTCTGAAAATGCACTGTTTACATGGTTTATGTCGACAGAATACCTGCGCACGTGTAAGACCAGGAAAGACAAAGTCGAGATCGGTATTCTAAGCTTTCATTCATGCAAATCCAACAAAATTTACACATTTTACGCCATTTTTCTTGCAGTGATATGAATGACGAAAATGTTGAAGGCACGTAGATTCAAACTGTAATAAACGTTATTTCCACTAAAGTCCACCAGTTGACATAAAGTGATCTTAAAAGATGAGATTTTGATCTTTATCATGATATGGAGCAGTGGTGCGTCGACTAGCGTCGACGATGTTGATATGCTTTTGAAAATCGGCCTGTTTCTGACTTTTCTACAGCCGCCATCTTCATTCCACTTTCGAATGGCGTTAGGTTTATGGCCGATATCTCCGCAATGGCTGGGCCAGATTTGACATATCATACATCAATCAATTTGTCTTTCTTGCCGGTGTCTTTATAATACAAGTTTCATGGCGATATTCCCACTACTTCTCGATATTTTGACCCGTTTACACTTGCGCGCGCGTTTGTTTACAAAATGCGTACCGGTAGTTCTACGCTTTGTCCGCTACGAGCGCTGTGTATTGCGTGGTCGCATCGATTTTTCATAGGGGTGTGTAGCAAGCCCTGCGTCCACGTGTTCAGGCGAACTTTTCCCTGCGAGATTGTGTGCTGGAAGTGTGGATGTTTTCCGTTGCTATAGTTGATTAAATGTAATTTTATTCATCTGACAGACAAAAAATCTCTGTCGGCATGGAATAAACTGAGGTCAGATAAGAACTCTCTGAGTGGCCCGTCGTCCCCCGAACAAATAGACTAATCTTCCGGAAATTCCGAAGTCGCGGACTCACTCATGCGGTGTGTTTGTTTAGTAATTAACACCTCGTTAAGCCCATTCACATAGGGATCGGCGGCGGCGATCATACTTCAAAGGGCTCCCCTTCGTTGTTCCTCCTGTCAGTATAATTCCTCCATGATTCATGAGAGGAGGTATCACATGCCATCCATCATGCATAGTGCAATACACCTTATCTTGATTAAAACGCAGGGTATCGTTGTTGATGGAATCTGGACAGTTAAGCTTCCCCACAATCAAGGAACCGTCAGCAACACATTCAGTACCAAAGACAAGTGGATACCTTCCATAAGATATGTCTTCAGAGGAAACAACAGAATTGTTCAGGTGCACAAGCATGTTTTTCAAAATTTCCGCTTATTCATTACACTATTCGGGTCTAACAAATCCTCAGTGTGTAAAAAGATGCCATTGGCTGCGAGACTGGCTACAGAAATGTCCCTTCCAGTTCAGCCAGGCAACAAAACATCTTTTTCTCTACTATTCTATGATGGGTTCTTTGTTTTTACCATTACAGACATTAGTAACCAGTAATCACCATAGGGTTTTTGGCTGTGAGAGATAATAGATTTCAGCCAAGATGACGGTCAACAACATGACGTTTCAACCCTCGCAATGACCAATGCTGGTACCGAATGAGTTCCAGAAGTTTCAAGCAGATCAGTAAGCACTCAGAAAAATAGGTCAAGCAGTGCAAAGTATCATAGTGATAAACTTACCCAGCAGAAGGCGCTGCCCCCGCACTGCAGGATTTCTTCAATGCGGAACGTTTTTCACAAGTGACCATGTTGTCACCTGCATGGAAAGAGTAAGAGTTATAGAAACTTGAAGAGTATCGGTAGACGTTCGATCCAATCATCTGACCACAGTTAATCATGATGGCGGTTAATTATCCTTTCTCCTTAGCGATTGCGTAATTAATTTATCCTCTAGATGAGAATTTCCAGCTGGTGCTATCGTTTAGTCTTGGCAAATTATGAAGCAGGAGATCATTAGGAAAATATTTTGGCAGGCATATGTGATAAGTCTCAGGGAATAATAGCCCTGCAATTAGTGAGATCTACTTTCACCATCTATGGCTATCCTATGTAAGCTTCTCCGCTATAGAATATATTGTCTTTTGGGAATAGCTTAGCAATGTAAACAAGTCTGGTATTCCTGAAAAGAAATTAATGGTTCAGGTTCTGATCAAGTGTCTAAGCCTGAATCACTTCACCCTTCAAAACCGTTGAAAAGAAAACTAGTCCACTTTTTTTGTTACCAACAACAACTGCACATTACCTTTGCAATGTACTTTTAAATTATTCCGTTACATGTTTTAATATGTCAATAACCATGATAACAACAACAAAAGGCTTTATTAAACCTTAGACTGATATCATTTTAGCCAAAATCAATTCAGAATCCGAGGGCCATCATTAAACCATCTAAGTCCCAATGGATGACTTCATGAATGACAAACATGTTTTTCATTCCAGACCATCTGCGCAGCGGCTACAATCCTTGTATCACTCAGAAATCAAACACGATGTAAATTGTCAACACAAGGGATACTAACATTCGATACTTTCGTTGTATTCATTCATTGTCAAAAATCTCCATCCTCCAAGAATCAGATTCCACGAGAATAATCATTGTTTGATTGATTTGTACCATTTCCATCATCAGAACGAGAATTCATCCAATGATCCCTTGATAACAAAGAGTTACATGCAAGATAAAGAATCCACTAATATTTTATCACTCACGGATAGTGTTCTCATATTCTCCATACCTGTGAAAAGAATGAAACTGCCATCAGCACAAGGTGATCAAACACAGGCGAAGATTGAAAAATATAACTTCTTCTTCTATACTTCTGTGTTGACTATAGCCATAAGATACGTCAGGAAAATTATACGATGCTGTATTCTTTCTTAGTGACTTCAAGTAAGGACAGATTATACTTGTGTGAATTACAGAGGCTAGCAGGAAATTGATACACATTGATATTCTTCATAAATCAACCATCACGTTTTACTTTCAATTTGTGAAAGCAATTTGGCCAAACAGCATGATACTGTCTGGTAGGTAAATGATTGAAGCCTCAAGTATATGGTATGCCAGCGGTGTCAAGATGGGTCGGGTCCAAGCATGCAACATAATTGCTTTCAGATGGCGAGACCAAAACCTGCAATCCCCAGTGATCAGCTTCCTCATAAGTTCAGTTGAAAATCCTGCATATGCAAGATTCAACATTCGATAGATAAGCAACTAAGGACTGATTGGCAGTTCAAATCCCAACAACAAATGGCATATTGCTTAAATGGTCCTTTTTAGAAGATGGACCAATACTCCTTTGAAGTCACAGATTTATTCCTGTCACAAAACAAAAGACATCAATTTGCCCAACTCTAAGGAAATGTTCCATAAACCAGAATAACATCATCATTAGCCAACAATAAAGACAGGAAACGGCTTCTGCGGCAGAACACAATCAACGGAAGCTGCAGTTCTCCAGGAGTTGTTGAACATAATGGCAGACAAACTCATCCGGCATGTCTTGGAGATTGCAACTGCAGGACATCAGGAAGTGAGAATATCCTTTGAAATTGGTTGCCAGTTAAGGTACCATGCTATGAAGTGCTGCAGAAGAAATGAAGTGCTGAATGGATCAATACCAAACCTGCAAGAAGTGAGACACGATTAAGCAATCAGATTCCTGCACTTGGGATTTTCAGTGCAGGTTTCCTTTTCACTTGGTAGTGTGCATGTGCATAATGCAATGTTAAAATTAGTTTTAGAAGTCTGGCAGAAACATGGTTACCAAGTGCTGCCAATTCAAAATGAAGAGTGATTTACTGTTGAAATATTGATGGTCTGAGGAGATTGCTGGGTCAATCCAGGAAAAACTATGCCGAGTCAAACTTCCACAATGCGACACAAGAGAGGTAGGATTGTACTTCAATTTTGCAATGCTAGTGATCGTTCTGAGTTTGTACAATTTTCTATAGGATTGTCATAACGAGAGCTTGGATTGAAATTTTCAGACTGGTCATAAGGATAGAACAACCTCACCATTGGACCCAAGGCTTAAGCAGGCCATACACGATCAATATTATTGCACAATATGGGGCCCCAAATAGGGGCATGTGCTTCTGGCAATGGCATGATGGGTGGAAGAAAGATTGACAATAATATTGCCCGTTTTGGTCCTCATATTGTGCAATAATATTGAACGTGTATGGGCGGCTTTAGGCATGCCTTCGGTCCAACACGCTGTATAATCAAATAAAGATATCTCAGAAAGATCCAAAACAAATGAGGTGAATTCCTCTATGAATGGGGCCCAATCTCCATGAGAAATCATCTGGCCAAAGGCAAATCATCATCATCTTATTGTGCATAGCCAACAAATCACTCACAGCATTGTGTGTGCGGGACAAGAGATATGGAAATGGATACGAGAGGATTCTGGCATGATCAGTGATCTTGAATTATTGCTGTTAGCTAGGAGAAATGTACATCCAGGGATTCAACACTTCAGGGCCGTTTAGACGACAGGCAAAAATCCACATGTGATCTGATCGAACCCGATTGTGGTTCAAAACTCTTGCGTGTAAACACTACTACCCAATGTGGTCCAATGTGGATTTAAAATTGACCACTGATTTTGCTGGTCCTGAATCCACATTCAACAGCATGGACCACATACAACCAGATTAAAATTGCTCGTCTAAATGCAAGTGAGACCCGAGTCCGGATTCATCCTACCTGTAAATGCTACCCAAACACTTGGAACACATCCGGTCCAGAATGTGGGTCAATCGGAACAAATCCGAATGTGGCTTTTTTGGCTTGTCGTCTAAACGGTCCTATTATTTTGGAGAGAGGAATTATTGATATCAACTGAATTTTGTTGTCATTGATTGCACCGGACTGCATTGTTGTTCCCTAACATGATAAAAGATATTAATACGACTGGTAACCTAGCAGCAGTGATTTGCTGGAGTCATTTTCCCAGGTGTCTGCCAACTGACCGATGCAGTCCGGTCACGGGTATGTATGTCTGCTGATGGCAATATACCAACACGACTGCATGCATTGAACCGACAGACAGATATCAATAACCTTATAGGCTACGCTATCAGACCAAATCAACAAGGAGAATAGGCAATGCGGATGGAGGACTATATGATGCAATGAAAGTAACAGCAGTAATGTGCTACCCACATTCTGCAGAAGTCACAGGAATTTCCATCTTGCCCTTGCAGGCAATATCATTAGACATGTTACAAGTGCCATTCTTGTATTTTACTCATCAGCGAGGATCGCTGAATGAAGCTGCAGAGCTCCACTGACAAAAAGTTATACACCCTCCAGTACTAAGGCCACACTTTTAATATTCTTTGGTTCACGGGCGCCCCTTGTGTAAACTCAGGTACGGAGGGCGAAATAAAAATAAAAATAAAATCCTGTTTTGGCTTTTTAAAAATTTTGCGGTCTTGTTTTGTCCATTTCCTGATGTCGGAGGAAATAAAAAAATCAAAAAAATACTATTTTTAAAGAAATAAACTTTATTGCTGTGAAACATTTTGCTCTGAAACATTGCGTCAGGCAGTTTGGTGTATGACTTGGACATGGTCATCAATATAGCTAATGCAGAATTAGGTATCGCAGACATCATTTTTATTTCTTATTTTGAGAATCTCATGTGTTGGTGAACATTGGCGGAAATAAAAAAAAACGAATTTCACAATTTTATTTTTTTTTCACTTTTGGATTTTCGGACGTCGGCGGGCCCGTGAACCAAAGAATATAAAAAGTGTGGCCTAATTTCAAACAAAATCAGGTCTGTAGTAGATGAGAAANCAGTTCCAATGGATATTGACCTTCCCATGTGCACACACACTAACAAGGCAGACATCCCTTCATCAATAACTGTCGCTTACAAAGGTACATGTTCCATTAGCACAATCATAACAGCATATACATATCGATGTGGTATCCACAAGTAGGTGTAAACTGTCCTCCTGAGGGCACTCAAACTGCCACTTCGGCTATCAGAGATGTCAGCTACTAGAACAACACGTGTGACACTCCAAGTACAGCTCAATCTTCCCTTGCCTAGCTGAACCTCAATGCATCACGGTGATCATTAGCAATTAAACTCAAAATCATTAAAGCGAGTCCTCTGTCCTGATGCCAATGATTGCTTAATAGCTAATCCCAGTTCATGTCGCCAGACAGAAGTAGCTCAGCTCCGGCAGTGTCAGCAGATTTTTTTGCTGTTTAATAGATGATTGGAGCGTTCCACAATCCTCACAGGGGGATCACCAATAAATCAGGTTGATTTAACTTGACATGAATGTTCGATGTAATGTCCTGTGGCATTTCATGCATGTTCCTCGTGCAGAAACTCGTTACTATCACATTAGGCACGACTCTGGAGCTGCAGCAGCAACCAATGCTAAGAATGCTGTGCACATGGACCATTCATGTGTCCGCCATTCACTCAGGTTATAGAATGCTTGCACTGAAACACGTCACATCCCAAGTTACTTGATTGAAATCCCGAGTCCAGACGTCAACTATCCCAGATGGGAAAAACAGAACGACTTCTTCCTCTTCTATTCATCCACTTCACTATTCATACACCCACGCCAACCAAAAATGTCTACTCCAAAAAGTCAAATCCTTCAGAGCAACAAATCACAGCCACGGCATCTTGAAACAGACAGAAACCACTCCATAGACTGTATCACTATCATAGTGTGTCTTCAGAAAATATACAGAACAATCACAACATCCTGAAATGATGTGCTAAGCATACTCTTCACTGACAGTTTAACATCCAACACCAGACACCTCATCTTATAGAGACTGTCAATTACATCAGCAAAACTCTGCCTAAGGTGTCAAATCCACAAAGTGAAGAGTGAATTAGGAGGCTCCGCTTTAAGGATTGTTACAGCAACTGCCCGTCTGAAGTATCCTGAGACCGAAGTGATGATAATCTTGTGTTGTTGTTGGTCAATATCTTTCAGAAGCTCATCAAGATATCCCGTCTGGTCAGCAATCCGATGAACTCTCCACAAAGTTGCCTGATTAAGTGATCCAAGTCCTCGTCCCTGTCAGTCAGAGAATAAGCCTCCAGCTTCGAACAAGAGATGACTTTGAAATTTCATGTTGGTCATTGAACTATGGGCCGTTGATCACATCATGAGCTACAACAACAGTTCTCATCAATTATTTCTGACATGAAACCTGGTTACTAGGTTAGTAATCCCAATTCTCTGCACTACGCTAGTTGAAGCAGTAAGCATCCCGCAACGAGTAATGAGGAACTGCCGCCAATGAAGTGCAAAGAATCTCATTCAGTGTGTGGTAATTGCTAAAACAGAACACTGCGTGCAGTTTCCTATTGATCTCACGTCCGTTCTATGACGAACACTAAACAAGGATAAGTTTACTATACTGCCAAATCTTGATATGCACAGTCACACCATCCATGCATTACATCATGAATGTGTACATACGTGCAGGTCGGTAGAGAGTTTGAAGTAGTTGGGCCAGCAAGAGTAAAGGATCCATTATACATGCGTATAGATTTGGTGAGTCTCGGTGAAGTCAGCGGAATGATGATAGCTCTCTCCCTGAAGAGAGAACATGTTCCACAATCATCATTCAGGCAAAGTGATGACTATTTCTACGTCTACTCTCAGCTGATGAACAGAACAATCTGAAAAAAAAATGTTCCGATGTGATTACAGGGTGGTGACCTTCTGAAGGGGAGGCAATGTACAAAGTACAACTGCATGCCTACTAGCCCAACAAATGGGACATGTCCTTTCTTTTAGCTCAGTAGTTAGTAGAGCATTGGGTTAAGAGGCAGAAGGTCCCTGGTGGTGCGAATCCTGGAGTAACTTTTCATTTCTTCACACATATGCCACACAAATGAACGTCCAGCAGAAATCTTTACAACAAACAGCATGCTGTCGAAGAACACTTCTTGGCTAATGGCACCTAAGATTTTTTTATTGCACTTAGGCCACACCAATTTCTTTTCTTGCATAGCGGGCCCGCCGACAATTCGCCCCGAAAAAGTGGAAAGTTTTTAAAATTCCCGCCGAAAACGAAGTCTTTCCAAAGCATGTTTTAATATTAAAATTCCCGCCGAAAAGATTCGTGAATATTTTCTGTTTTATTTTCAAAGTATGCGCCGAAAATATTATCTAGTGTCTTTGTTTTTAAAATACAGTCTGGCATTTTTTTGTCACTTTAAAAACTGTGTTTTCGTAGCATTTCTTCGAGAAGTTTGACGTAAAGTTGTTGAAATCGAGCAACCTGACAGGGTGCGAATTTCACGATGGCATTTCGCCGTCGTGCCCCGCGCAACTGCCGTGATACTCTATCGATTTCAAGACGTATGAAGACAATACTTTGCCGTGCCCTTTCCTCCAGGTGCCTTGGTGCCCTTTTGACTAAACTTACATTAAATTCTTCTAAGTAATCTCCGAGATCGGCGGAGATAACTGGGGTGGAAGGACGTACTTGTCTCCAAGGCACTGGCGGGTTACCGACAATCCCGACTTGAGGATAGCTTTCACCTCTACAGTGTCCTGAACTTTTGGTTTTATTTCTCTGGGATGAAAAGAAATCGCCTCAAAAACTGTTTGGTTGGATTCCTGATGAAATTTCCTTTCCAGTGACATAACGCTTGCCCGTCTAGGTCATTTTTATGATAATATATTTACTTGTTTTGTCTGAATAGGCTACAATCGACAGTGGCCCCCAGAGTTGGCTTCCCGCCAAGTGTGTACCTACGATGTTTCTGGTCAGCCAGTCTGACCTAATGAGCAGAAATAAGCTATGATGGACACTATGAGAGGCTGAAATTGGGTCTTTTGTTCAGTATGCTGTTGATTTAATTGAATGCAAGCGTTACTTAGATTAATCATTTTGGGGCCAAGTTATCAAGTTTGTTTGACTCAGTTGGAAATCGCAGAAGCCAATCAGAAAATACCTTGCTTTAATATGGTGTAATAGGCGGGAAATTTGAAATCACTTGTGGAGTCTAATGAATGAGAGGCCTTTCACAGCAGGTAATGTGTAGAGATGCAGTCAGTCCTGTTTCTGTGATGGAAATGTTGGACACCGAATACATTAGACTTGTCATCCAACCAGAGTATTAATGTAATTCATTGCGATTTATACGTGTAGTAGTATCGGAATTAAATAAATTTAACTCTGTAGTGTTACTTTATTCCTGATATGCCTACCAAAAAGCCCTATTGAATTTTCCTTCTTTCATGTCTTAAACCATCTTGCAGTTCAATTTGTCTTTTTCCTTAAAATTTTATTTTTATTTTCACCACCTACAATTTGTTCTCGACACGACTGTGAAAATTTAAAAAATTGTCAATTGGATGGACTTTTATTTTTATTTTTATTCCTCCCTCCTACATTCCATTTCTGGCAGACCTGCCTGCTATGCAAGAAAAGAAATTGGCGTGGCCTTACGCAAAGTAGGACACGTGAAGCCCTCCTATTAGACAAGTTTTAACACTGCAACTTTTCCACAGCAAAATGTCGAATTTTCCAACAGTGGCCTTAACACAACAGCTAATAATGATGTACTTGACATCACTTGACTGAACTTTTTCCTTTATAATATACCAGTTATAAGAATGTTGTTTACCCAATAAAAACTGACAACAAGATGATTTTGCAAATAAGTATGGACGGGGAAATCATGCACTTCTCTGTAACAGAATCCTGTAATGGGAGGAAGTATCTTTCATCAGTGAATCAATTACATGTTAGCAACCTTGAGAAACTGAATGTACTGGGATATTCAATTCATCTGAAGGACTCTCTTCCATGAAATAACTATCATCACCATTATATGAATTCAGCTCATTCAAATGGAATTGAAAACAGTATTTGGGTGTAATAATGACACGAATATGAATGTAGTTTTACCCTTTCTTCAATGCAGATAGTAGTCACTTCTAAAATGTCCAATGTGACCATATCTTTTAAAACCACGAGCATCATATTTAGTCTGGTTTTCTTTTGGAGCTGAAACTCACTGAGAGGAAAAAATATCAACAGCTAGCAAAAAGGGCAAAGATGCTTTACGACAGTTTGAGTGTTCATTCAATATGTATGGGAAGACAGAGAGGAGACAGTGTTCTGTACAAGATAATGGGTATGTCACAGATGATTGATCTTCAATTACTATCCAACATGGCCATCATTGATCAGAACATTGACCGATTATAACCATCCTCTTCCCGGAGTCCGAACTCGGTCTGGTTCTTGTTTCAAAAATGGAGACTACAGGGACCCACTAAAGCATGGCGCACACGAGCGACTAAAATGGGGGCGACTACCGATGCGACTACTAGGTCGCATGCGATAATTACCTTTGAGGTCGATCAGTGATGTCATCCGCGACATCACTGATCTCCCAGTGAAGCATTTGTCGCAAACGAGTAAAAAAAAACTAAAAAAACTAAAAATATGTTCAGTCGCTCCTGTAGTCGCAAGGCTAGTCGCCTAGAAAATCGCTCGTGTGCGCTGCTGAAGGCAAACGACTGTCATGACATATATGTGACCCGTCACAGCAAAAGCAGACGCATGTCGCTCAGAAGCTGAGCCTCAATGAACTAAGATGACACCTGGAGAGAATAGAAGAAATAGATTGTTTCGGATTTCATAATAGACAAGACAGACAATATTGAAACTGACAAACATTTGGTCTCATCCCGCCAACCTGAAAGCGGCATGCGCCTGGTTTTGCTGTGATGGGTCACATACTCAACAGAAAGCACTGTAAAACAAGGGAGAAAGCCATAAAACAAGAAAGATTTTGAACTACTGAGGGGTTTTGTTGTTTCATAATTAGCCCAATACCACCACCATAGAAACTTAGCCTATCTATTCATGGAATCAGAGAAAAGAAATCTCGATTGCCATCATGTATAACTCAGTTCGGGAAAGTTCAAAAATTGGAAACGTTTCCGACTTTGGCAACGTTATCGGAATCGAAACCGCTTCCGAAAAAAGAAACGTTGCCAATATTGGAATCGCTGGGCTTCCAAAATCAGAAACGTTTCCAAATTCGGAACTTTCCCGAACTGAACTGATGAAGGTGCTGAATGAAATTATTGAATCTTGTGGTGCCAGTCCCATCCGTCAAATCGCAATCTCTTTCAGCACACTGGAACCGAATGTTTACTCCAGAGTTAGGTTGCATAAAAGGGTTTCAGCAAAAATTACCCGGTAGGTTGAAAATTATGTCACGTACACTTCAGCCAGATGCAATCCAGTATGAACGCAGAGGCAATGACCAAATTTGTGGACAGAGTAATCCTGCAGTGCCTTTGCACCTGGATCTGAGCTTCGTGGCTACCTAGAGGATGGACACAAGCACACAGGTTGAGAAAGTGGTGAGGACATTCTGTCAGGGAGCAGTCTGCCAGACTGAACTTTTCCAGGAATTGTGCATGCTCACAGATTTGGGTGAGGATCGAAACCCCAAAATACTTCGTTTTTTCACACAGAGCTAATCAGACGATATTTCACTCACAGAAAAAATGCAATAAAATGAAGCGAGTTTCAGACAGAGAGGGTGCAGGAAGACCATACGTCATTGCACGGTTGATTTCTCCTGTTAAGTATTTCTAGCCCATTCAATTAACATAATCTGATCATTTTCCCCACCATTTAACAACATGTATCATTAACGATGTCACCTCATCAGGTCACTCGGAAATTGGCCAACTTTTGATGGCTACAGAAAAACATCTGAAAGGACCAGGATCAAGGACAGACCAATCCATGTCCATTGTTAAAACTGAAAAGTTCACCATGCATTACAGAATCATGCTTATTGCACTTCCTTATTTAACTAATCAAGAGAATCAAATCTGCGTATCATCGTGTGATTATTAATTGTCAATCTGATGTGCGTATGCCATCACTCATGGTAAGTCGATGTGGCTTGGCACATATCCTAACGTCACACAATCAGGGTTTGGATAGCCATGGATGAATCCACCCCCGCAGTTTAATTAACCATGCAGCAAATCTTATACTTTCGAACTTAAATCGATAAGCCATGAAAATGATCAAGTGCAATTCCATGTGTTGAGATACATGTGGATGTAGATTGCACTTAATACCAGCACTTGTACATTTGCGGAAGGGCCTGAGATTGAGAGACCGTTGGATCAAATCAATTGATGTCTTCATATCCACAGATTTTTTTGAAGTTTCAAACATACGTCAAATGATCACAACACTAACACAACACAACATATGGTGTACACAGCTGTCAATGCAAGTACCCTGCACATCCCAGTTCTTTAACTTCAGATCTATAATATTCATTGGAATCTAGCTCATTCACTTCTGGGATCTCCACTAGAAAGTGCCTGAGGAAGGCCCCATTTGCCGGCCCATTTGGGGTCGAAAATTTGCGAAATTCGGAGATGACTATGTTTACTATCATTTTGTGTGTCGTTTTTTGTGCTCTATGTTGGATATCTACACATCCCAGCAGCAGACAATATGAAGATTTTCAGAATATTGTTTCTTGGAAGTTAACTTTTTAAGATCATCAGGGCAAGGTCATTGTCACATCATTACAACAGGCCAAATCGGCACAACCTTTGCCTAATGACGGCATTTCACTCAAACTGACCTGAGGACATGTACAACATCTTTATGGCAAAAAAGAAGCTTAGAAACTGCACACACTGCATCTCTGCTCTAGAATGGAAGAAACATGACAATTTCTCGTCATCTGCAACCATGCATGGACGGCTAAGAATCACTGGAGCAGCAACACGTGATTGGAGATGTAATTACTATAAAGATTATTGATTTCATTCAATGATGATGGATAGGACATCTTTTACGCTCACAACAACAGTCAATCACAAGCGGTCAACCAATTCAGATAGAACCTGTAAACTATCTTGGACTTGGGTCAATAACTCTGACCTGGAATGAGTCCAATATTCAAAGAGCATTGCGAGATATAGGGGAAGAACCATATATTCCTCAACAATCACTGTCGAAATATGACTGGAGGGTTGGAGCAACTGCTGGGTATCATATTGGCCTGTTGATGCAATATAGGAATGTGGGATGATAATGTACCGGTATCAAAAAATAGTGACATAGGTCTTAGGCCACTATACATGCACCCACCAAACACCAAATAAAGGCACGAGGGCACAAACAAACCAAAGGTTCACAGACATACGGATGGACGGATGGACTGATGCATGACAGACCACCACTTAATGACCCCCCACCACAGCATAAGCCCTGCTGGGCCTTGCGGCCAAGCGGGCTAAAAAATTGGTCAAGACAGAATAATATCATAATTAATATTCTGGAATTGATCGATGAATATTCCAGAAATAAATGCAGCTTTATGTTTGTAAATGACTTGAGCGAGTTACTTGTACAAGTAAGCATATATTCAGATTCAAATTCAGCAGGTCATTATTAATGTATGAAGTGCAGAACATGTTTCTTTTTTATTTTGATATCGTAGAATATTTATGCAATGTTCTTTTGAAATAAAACTACTCCCACCAGCAGCTCTTTTTTTGCTGTGATAATGCCAGCAAACTTATTCGTTCATATGCAACTATTGGGGAGCCCATTGCTTATCTCCCCACTTGCGAAAGGAAGTAATGATGACATGGTTATTTTTCATGTGTCTTTCACATAATCGACCCCTGGGGGAAAGACGCTGAGTTGGATCGAAATACATAGGGTCTGGTGACTTCCACTCAACAGGCAAGTGGTAAGGGAGAGTATTCTGCCGGGATGCTCAGGAACTACACCACTGACACCATACAAATCAGTTAGGGGGCACTTATTGGCAGTATGGTAAGCCGATTCTCTGGGTGCATATACCGTTCCAGGTGCCACAGACTAGATAGAAGTGTAGGTGTTGCTGACTTGACAGAACACTTAAATCATGTCTCATGCACCATTCACTGTTCTAGGCATCCTGAGAATATCAGGGGTTCTCAGCACTCGCTCCCTTCATCACCGCGCACAGTCACTGAGTAAGCTGGCACAACACGAAGCAACTAATAACCACTTTTTTCTAAATACTACTGATCCCAAAACATTTTTGAGGATCAGACAACAACACTCATCTGAGATACATGTATACATTAGCAAGAGACCAGCATCCTACGCATTGTCCATCTATTCATGTATTCGTACATCACTCATCAGCACCAAGATTGAGGGAAGCAATATCAGTAAATTTGCATAAAATGAATAAATCCGTGGAGGTGCTCAAAGGCACATGTGATTTTGTCCACTAACAATTTCCCTTTGAGAAAAGCTCATTGTTGAGACACCAAGGCCATGGAGCCCATGGCAATATAGCAACAGAAATTCATGCCCCATCATTCTCATCCCTCGTTTCAATCATGATACAGTCAGAATTCATTGTCATCCATCATTTTTTTGGCCTTTTTTTTATCTGGTAGTCTGATTAACGGCAGACTGTATTCACTCAACATATCATCTCATCTCAACACAGAGTACATTCAAACCTTCCTTCAAATGAAGATGCCTACAGTATCCCAAGTGTTCGATCAACAGTATGGTCTGTCAGTTTTTCATGAGAACAACGGCCCACTTGAGACTGAAACCATCTCAAGTCGTTGCTGATGAGAGAAGATATCTTTAACACTTCTCTCACAGTAGCTAGTCCAATATTGGAAATAAATCTGAGTCAAAGCTCACGAGTTGTTAGCATGCATTTTAAGCCGTGCTGGATTCAATTCAGGAAGTGCTTACGTTTGCCGACATTAGTGCAGTGATGTTCTATGCTCTATCTGAATACATTGACTGCAGTTTTTTCAATGTGTTCTGAAAACTAGTGGTCTTGATCCTCTGAAGTTAACGGAGCAGGCAAGCACTTTGGGGACCTTCACAAGGAACGAGACCTCTACCTGCATTCTCTTAACACTTTGAAAATACTGCAAAAATTTAATACAGAGGGGCTTTCATCATAAATGGCACCTTGACTGCTATCAGTAGAGATGGATGGAACATTTTATACGAGGTATAAGTGTGATAGGGTTTCTAAGAGTAAGGTGAAAAGGACAATGCCTGTGAAGATTTTGGGATAAAGATAAACAAAAACATTTGTTGGAGGAGGCATTTACTTTTTACTGTTGACTCTATGGTAATACAGATGGTGATGAGAAATCAAGACAAATGGTTGCCAAGATCTAAAAAGAAGACAATCAAACTTACCTGGTCATTTTTTGAGTTAGTTCTCAATATAATGAAAATTTTTGGGAGAGTCAATTTCAAAATATTCCACAAAATTTAGAAACCCATCATCTTCCAAGTCTAAGTGCAAGCACTGCTGGAAAACCTTCACTTACTGTAGAAGTTTTATCATACTGTTCTGCAAATACAGTAAAATAAGCTAAGAAGCCATGACTTCTACCAGTACACGTGGAGCAGGTCCAAGAACGAAATGTGTAGCTACAAGCTATAACAAGCCAAGACTTCTACTAGCACACGTGGAGTGGCTCCAAGAAAACAAAGTGTGTGGCTACATGAGGAATGGTGTTAACCACGAGGATGGCAATTATCCAGGATATCTGCCATTCATTCACCAACAGCAACAACAGGTAGAAACTCATCGAAGTGGGAGAGGCCAGACAACTCAACCTTCTCCTCATTCCTCAAGTCAAAAGCTTTAATTGCTGATGCACCATTCCAAACATTTGTGTTTACCACATCTTTACCTAATAACATGTAGAAAGCTGTACACGGAAATTATTTCTGAAAGCCTTTGCCTATCTCCCTTTAATCATTAATACAACTGATGATATGCAGTGCATATCAGAGGGTGGAATCCCATGTATTCGTTAATGACCAACACTCAACTGATCTTATAATTGCACAAATGAAAACCATCTTACAAGAAACGTGGTGATACTTAATAGAATTCACTTTCTACCTGTGACTGAACAAAATCACTGAAAGAATTCCTGCAGTTTCCCCAAGGTCTGTGAGGTGGTTATATTGCATCTTAAAAGATACTTCGTGTTAGTAATAATAACTGTGATGGTCATGGTAATTTATTATCAAAGCATCACTTCACTTCCCATCTATGCTACTTCGTAGTTTGGTCATCCTTCCTTTACTTTCAAGTTGACCTCGGAGCTGGATGTGATGCTGCTGGTTTCAGTTCCTTGCATCACTTTTGGTATCCATTGGCTGACATCTTTCTCTTCAAGCAATGTCAAGTGTGGCCAAGCAATCTGAACCCTGCAATTTCATAATGTTCAAAATGATGAGATTTTTACAGTCTAAAGAACATTTGCCATCTGTCATAAAATATCTTCTAGGGTCTCAACTGCTAATGGACTGAAAAATGTTCGCACATGTGGTGGGCCTTTTTCGCTACAGAGCAATTTTTATCACATTCCCACTAACAATTATTCACGGAATGAACATTGCATGCAACTTCAGTGTTGAGTTGAAGTGCTCTATACATCAGCCTCGTTAGTCAGTTTCTTCTTGAAGCATATTATCCATAGAGACTTATTCTTGAGCACTTGCCTACTTGCCCCGCTGGCAGAAATGGATTCTGACAGCATCCTTAAGTACAATATATTACAGGAAGGCAGGTATGCCAATGTTTTTAAGTGGTTTGTTGCTGTTGTTATCAAGGAAGAGGTAACCTAAGATCAGAAACTGACAGGTGGAACTCACCCATACATAAACCTGTTCAAATTAAAAAAGACAATTTTTATGAATACAAATCAACATTTGCTACCATACAGATAGAAAAGTGCTAAATCCTTCCTGCTATTGATGGACAACACTACCATTTCGCTTCCAATGCCACAAGTCCTAAGCACGCTTCGAATACATTACCACAGTGGCATTGCAATTGCCATCAATCTACTCTCCCCATGTCAAGTAATCAGTATGCCTCCTTTACGTAATATCACCAGTAGATCAGCTTGCTTGTCAAGAATGTACAAGGCAACATTCTCGTTTTTTTACAAACAATGCAAGAGAAGTGTCAATTTATCATGGCAGTTGGCAGTAGAAATAAAATTTTAATTGAAATATCATGCCAAGACTGATGGGAGTCCCCGAATGATATGAAAAGATCCAAGCAAAAAATTCACTATAAGTGTCCAACCACTGTCAGAATGTGGCAGTAAGAAATAGTTATGAAGGAGTGAATGGGAATCCCTGAAAAGAAAAGCAGGTCGCCCTTCTTCATCACTTTAGCAGATGACTGCCAGTAAATATTTCTTACTGCCGCATTCTGACAAAGTGATGAAGAAGGGCGACCTGCTTTTCTTTTCAGGGATTCCCATTCACCCCTTCATAACTATTCAATACTATACAGTATTTTTGAAAGATATCGGTATCTAATACGTAAGCTAGAAGAACCTCTCCATTTATGACACCTTTGGGACTGACAAATGCTGTCCTTAATTGGGAAATGTCCTCATTAAAGAGGTTAGCATGAAAAATATCTGCTTTGGCACTAATCTTTGTTGTCCATGCAGAGGTTTCCGCTGAGGGAGGTGCCAACGAAAAGGAAAACTCATTATGACTTAAAATCATCTCTCTATATTAATTTTAATTACAGGGACAGGATTTGTCTCAGATTTGCATAGTCTTCTTTGCAACTGAACAAGAACAAGAAACACTTTTGACTGGATGCTCCACTCTCTTTCGCGCTAATAACTAAAACACTCGATTCCTGAGAAAGAAGTATCAATTAGTTGCATTAATTGTTAGCAGATGGCACCACTAACTTTGTCGAAGCTCTAAGATAATCACATGGGAACATCGTCAGAAACGCTATCTTTTTCGAGAGGCAAGATGCCAACCACTTTTAACTCAACTTCAAAATGAAGAAGACATTTTTGAGAAACACGTATGAGAACAAAAAGGTACAGAAAACAGAGATAAACGATGCAGTCCGGCTTTTTCATTTCTTTCTATTTTAAACACTGCCGTCATATGCATGCAATGACAATTATGTGAATTTTATTTCAACTCGGTGTGATCAATAATGTCAAATGTAAATATAAAAGAATTTCTCAATAATCTTGTGGTTCAGATAAAAAGGATGAGAGGGTTTACATGGAGGCAAATTCTCGTTTCCCAGGAAACCAATTGAGTGTGATGTGAAGGAGGCATCTCGACACCACCAGCAACCACTCGACGCAACGCAATTGCCATGACAATGTGACCTTCGTATGACATGAGCGGGAAGACACAGACATGGAAGATGACACCATAAGATGAGATGGTAACAAAAGATGCAGATGATGGATTTGTCTAGGTGGAAACATAATATCATAATAAATATATCGAATTGAATTGGAAAACCTTTTTATTGGCAAAGTATTGCCTTAATCCAATTCTAATTCAGCTTCTAATTCAGACACTAGGAGCAAGGATCCACTACATTTCTTTTCAAAACATTGGATCAAACACTTTAAAGGGACTCTACAGTCAGCTGGCTATTAGGCTCATGTCAGTGTGGTCACTTCATCACAGGTGGCGCTAGCAGCAGACAACCTACTGATTTTGGCTCATATGTTAATATTTAGTGCACTTCACTTGCAATACATGAGTTAGATACCCATGCCAACTAATCACTGTAATGAGTACATCAAAATGCCTGTGAGGAGGCCATGAGAAAAAAGTTGACTCCCTCTGAATAATAGTGATGAAGAACCTACATTTACATGTATAGTTCTTTTTGGCAAGAGCCACCTGCCTGACAACTCTTTTTTTGGTGAATGTCAAGATTTCGACCTACGATCATGCTAAGATCTATCTTCATAACAGGTAGCCAATCATCTGAGATAACCAGCACCTGACCTTTTGAGTTGCATGTACTCAGTCGGTGGCAGCAGGTGAGACGAAAATTGGAGATGCTCCCCATGCAGAACGAAAAGAGGAGATGCTCCCCATGCAGAACGAAAAGAGGAGATGCTCCCCATGCAGAACGGAAGACAAGAAGACCCTGACATGCTTGATCAGGGAATGCAGTTCCGTTTCGAGAAGCATCAGAAGATGCAGTTCCGCTCCGCACAAGCATCTCCAGGGTTACCCTTGAGTCACAGGCGGAACACAAAAAACAATACGCAGGAATAAAAGGGTCCATCCATTACTAAGGGATTGTATCACCAAAAGGGTTAGGAATTGCTGTTGACTTACCACCATGAGAGAAAGGGGCTAACTGCTGGATTTTCAATTTCATTTCTTACTTTACACAATTCTCTCTACCTTCAACCACTCATATTTTGGGGCAAAACGCTCTAGTCAAAACAATGCCATAAAGTTCAAAATCAGCCAAATCGAACCATGGCAACAAAGGCATTTCCAAATGGCAAGTCAATTCTTGGCGATTTTTCAAACAATATCTGGACGTGTACAGTCCTACTTTCATGTCCATCAGTTTATTAAAAGAGTTAACTTCCGATTACCAACCTGTTCTTCTATAGTTCAGCACTTTCATACATGTTGTAATTATTTTTTATCTGTTCATATCAATTTCCGAAAGATGTGACTACCCATTCGATTCAGCCACACTCTTAAAAAATTCTTGTCATCGCAACTTGTCTGCGAATATTGATGAGATGCTTTAGTCAGCCTGACGAATTACGTCATTCATGACACAATTTACTTGTCATGGCGAGTCGCACATCTCTGTGACGAGTTCAGTTTATCCAGTTGACAAGGTCTCTAGTTATGGCGATAAGTTGCAGGTGGCAGGACATTATTGCGCATGCGCTTCCCTCACATTTATCGCTCAATTTCTTGAACTCTAAGNGCCACAGACGTAGAGGGTACCTAGATACATCATCATACCTAATTTGAACAATCCAGGACAAATAGCCACGAAACGTGCCACCCAACGATGAAATTTTGAACTTTGACCTCTGTGACCTTGAAAATTACGTCAAATCAAAAACCCGGGTGATATGTCGTGTATCCTCATAAGATGTACCTATGATAAAAATTTGGTGATGATCCGATCAACGGTTAAGGCGAAACTGCACTTTAAAGGTTTTCGGTTTATCCCCCCTGGTGGCCAAGCCAGGAATCAGATCGGACCGAAACTTGGTGTCATAGGTCATCTGACCTAGGGGTATATATGTACCAAGTTTCAGATCAATAGCTCCAGCGGTTACGAAACGTGCCCTGCTAACGGACGACGACGGACGACGGACGCTGCGCCATTGTAAAGAGCTCACGGGTGAGCTAAAAATGAAAAAAACGGACTTATTTACAGACTATGTTCATAAAAGTTCGTACGGATAGCAGATATATTGGTATCAAAATGAAGCTGGCGACTTCCTTGTTCTGCTGGTATATTGTGTTAGGAGTTTTCCCCTTCCTGTATTGAGATACTTTGTATTAAAATTAGGTAAATCTTTAAAAAATGTTGAAAAAAGTCTGGCGGTGAAAGTGTTAACTACAAAGTGACGTTTGATCGAGACCACTAATCCAACATCAAAGAATATTGTAAGCAAAGGATTGACAAACAGAAGAGAGATCAATACGTTCCATGTTGGTCATGGGAAGCGATGTTGAATGACCCTCAGGATATTGAGATGGATGCAGAAATCCGACCTCCACAGGGATCAACTTGTCCATTTTACTGCCTGGAGGGCTGCTGACACTGGAGTGAGAGGAATGAGGAAGTCATCAAGAGGTCAATCAGTAGCTTTGCCATCTACAATGTGGAGCTAATGTGACCACACTTCACTTCACAGCAGTTCATGTTGTCATTCAAGAAACCTTCTGGGGATGATAAGGGTTCTGATCCATTCAGCCAGGTTGGAGACTAGGCCTACCCAGTACAAAGTTGACCGACTCCACCAAAGTGCCATAGCAGTACGAGGCATCATTTTTTAATAATTACAGCGACAACACCCTACAGTCTGAAAAGCAAACTGGTCAGTCTCACTGATGGGACCACAGCAGATGTTCTGAATGGGATTTTAGCACTAGCAGCTGCTGCATCAAATGAACAACCAACATAGAAATCCCATCAACCCACTCAACAGACTTCATGTTTTAAAATATTCAGGATGTTTGTAAATCTTACATCACGTATGAATCCCTATTGGATCAATGGAATGAATGGAACTATACTGGATGAATACCTTGGCTAGTATGATTGGCCAAGTAAAATAAAGCAGTGGTTTTTAGTGACCAAGGAATTCTGCATGAGAAGGCCATGATAATGAAACTATCACAAGGGAAATGAAAGCTGAATGAGACAGGCTTCTCGTCCAATCTACTGTTCTTCTGTAATGGCAAGGATTAAGGTGTCCACTCGCTGCCAAATCGTAATTGCTTTAGCAAAGAGATTGAACTCAGCGGAGTGACCCAACGTCATTCATTGGCAAAAAAGCTTTGATTAAGTCGAGGTTTAGCTTCATTCTTCTTCTGACCGAAAATAAAAAGTATTGGTGAAATAAAGATACTTTTACCGGTAAGTACTTCCTTTGAAAACTTTACAGATCCATAATTAGGATCCAGCTCATTCACTTCTGGTATACTAGAAAGTGCCTGAAAAAGACCCTGGGGTCGAAAATTTGCGAAATTCGGAGACAACTTTATATTAACTATCATTTATTATAGTCAAGAGGCACGGACATTGGTACATGTCTGGATATCATTTAGCACTTAGCTACTAAGATGGGCTTATGTGTAAATTTCACTTGGGGAAAGTTTGGTTCACCTGTAATCCTCATTTTGCTGAGGTTTTGGCAAAGATTTTTGAGCCTGGACGATGTGATGTAACTGTGCAAAGTTGTGATTCAGGACTGGATGACACAAAATGCATCTCAGACTGCTTAATCACAAGCCATATTGAAGATCATCAGCTTGAAATCTGAATGCGAAGGGTTAAGACATCAATAAATATCTTCCATGCATGCGAGCATCAAAGTGCTATCACAGGTGCTGATGTGCATTGCATTCATTCCAACGCTTTTTCAAGTATTCGGAATAAAAAAATTTGGCAGCGTAGATTTCAACAAGTGTGTAATCAATGCAAAGGTTCCATATATTGATTGATGCATGTACATACTTTTGATACATTCATGTACATGCACAGCTTGAAGATTGGTTTTCATTGCTAAAACACATTAGCCCTGCTCGCAATTAACAAAGGAATGCCCGAGGCTGTTTCAGTAATCAAGCAGTGCACCCACATAGAAAACATCAATAAATTGAAAAGAGTCTTAAGTATTCGTCACATTATGTAATGTATTTTTCAGGGGCTGTCACTCCATAGTCAAACTGCAGTAGGCCTATGTCAGAACAGGGTTTAATGACCTTTTTAAGACTTCTTATTGGAAAATTAATACCAGTATGTGGTTCGGCGATGGGCTAGTTGCCTGCAAAAACAAGTCCCAGAGAAAAATAACCAAGTTTTAAAAATTCAAACACTGTGAAAATGAAATGTAAGACTTTTTTAAGACCTCAAGAGCAGAAGTGTGAAATTACAGACCTTTTCAAGGCCTTGAAAATGCTTTTTCATATTCAAGACTTTTCAAGGATGCGTGGGAACCCTGCAGAAACATAAGCATTTCAACCAGAATCTTCCAATTTGATGTCGGATGACGATGACCACTTCATTATACAACGACGACAAGAGACAGGAGTAGAGAATACTGAATGACTTCACCAAGGTCATTAGTAGTAGCGTAGTGTCCGCTCCGGAAGCTGGGCAGACAATGGCATGACTCATCCTCCCTGTGGCCCTTGGTCCAGCTGGTTTGGAGTCCTTAATACAAAATTAAGTTTGATTTAATGACGGCTGGCTAATTGATGTCGCGTGGCATGGACCAGACAGGCACCATGTCTGCAAGTGAACCTGGCAAATTCCCACCACGAGTATTGTTGATGGAGAATTTGTCACGGGACTGCGAGGGTATTGTGGTGGTGCACTTTGGAGAGAGTGAGATTGGTGATGACCTGGCAATTAAAGTGCGGATAATGATTATAGAATCTGAATCATGAAGTTGGTTTCTCATTTTCATATTCAGAACCTGCCAGTTTCACCACGTGGGCATGTCAGTATTCTTTGAATTGTCTGAGCACAAGAAATCCAATTTGACACTAACGCCTTCCTTATTCAGTAACAATGACCAGTACAACCATCCATGGATCTGCAGAACCAGCAGTGGGTAGGAAAAAGAAGTTGAATGTGAGGGGTGACACTAACCGCTCCAGAATCCTGTGGGGCTACTGCCAGTATCATCACCATGGGTGGGACTTGTCAGTAGGATCACTTTTTTAATTTCTTAGCACATGATATTCAATTTGAAACAAACACAATATTCAGTAGACTGGTGTAACCATCCCTGGATGCAAAGTGCTGTGGCTCGGAAAGAAGAAGTTGAATGTGAGGGCAACACTGACAGCACCAGAATCCTGTGGGGCACACCCAGCTAATGGGTGTACCAAAATAGCTTTGCCTTACATAAGATACTGATGGAGAATTGTAACAAGACTTCCCCCTTGATTGCTTCGGGGTGATTTTCGGCCCAAAGGGAGCAAGAAGTGCAAAATCGTGTTACGACACTGACATCCCATTTGTGGTTGTAATTGGGGAAAGAGCCGAGGAGGCAAAATGTCTCAGTAGAAGATGTAATGATATTATCAGGAATTTGAAATGGAAAGGTTTCCTTCTATAACAAATAAATGAGTTCAGAGCAGTCGCATGCAATTTTTTAAATGTTCAATCAAAATGGTGTGTGTTGAGAAGTTATGAGCTCCCCTGACCTCCTTAATATAAACATCAGCTCTTTTTTTTAATAAGTTTCATTTTATTCACTATATTGATGAATAAGGGAAGGACAACAGGCATTTTATTTTTTATTTTTTTTGAAGCTGTAATTTTAACTTCTTATAAAGACCATTGCAAGCAATAGCAATAGATTCGCCACGAACATGGAAACAAGGTACCTAAAAATCAATTGTCAAAGTATGTTCTAGCTTACTGATTCATCTACAGCTCTTGCTCTGAGAGCCCGCCACATTTAGTAAGACTTGGTCCCCCCTGCCCTGTAACCCCCTGCCCACGTAGCAGAGCGGTATGTGGGCGGGGATCAGCAGATACAGCATTAAAAACTACAATTTTAATGTGCAAACATTAGATACAGAGCTTCGATAATTCATGTACCAATAATGATGACTGTACCGGCAGATACCGGTAAGCCTTCTTCACTTTGTTCAAACACAACACACAGCCTTCCAATCGGGAATCACTTCATTGACAACATCACCAAATTTGCATTTGGAATTAAAGCGAGTTGTGACGTCTGCTTCTTATCCACAACAAACAATACCACAGACAAGACTGTTGCTGATGCCAACTGAAGTTGTGATTGCTGAAGAGTAATTGCTTTGAGAATAAGATTACATTGCAACAGCTCTCCAATGTGCACACATTCTCTAGTATCAGGATACTGGAAATGGCTTTGGTGTATTGCTTACTGAAATACACTCAGATCAACAAAAGCCTTATTTAGTGAAACCCTACAATAATTCATAGTTGGTAAAAGGTATCAAATGCCTAGGCCTACTGGATTTTATACTCTCAGGCTGCCATTCATTCAGTACCACATTCACATTAGCAAGACCCTGTCAAGGGTCTTCATCAACAGGTTTTCAAGCAGAAACTCAGATTTGACATGTCTGTACGCCCAGGATGCAGAGAATAAATCTAGCTACCACTTCATAAATATCTTACGGAGCCCAGTGGGCCAATACCACATTTTCCAAACCCGACGGCACTGTGCTTACCAACAATCGTTGTGTCGGATTCTGAACACTCTGCTAGAGACAGCACCATCAATCGTTATCACTTAGCCTAATCCACGTTTGATCGGTGTCTTGGATTCTAAACACTCTGCTAGAGACAGCGCTGTCAATCGTTATCACTTACCCTACAAATCCCTGTTTGATCTAACTCATTGATTCACAATACAGCCAATGGTGAAGCCATTGATCTCAATATTTCTCTCCCGGAGTGCTTTTCACAAATTTCATTCAACAGAATCTGTAGCATACATTGGAAGTGGAAGACATCTAAAACAGAATAGCTCTTGGATCACCGCAACTAGGTATAGCTTCAGCAAGAGGCTCAAGGACCTGGCGCTCACACTGAAACACTGAAGGAACAGGCAGACTTCCGCCAATCATGCCAAAGCAAAAATTATTACACCATTCATCTTTGATGCATGTTGTATTTTGAGAAAGGGGGTTGAATGAAGATTGGTAAGGGTAACAAGTGTACAAGTAGCACAGCAAAAAACATATGCACCATGAAGCTAAAGTAAACAGAATGCTCACAGTATCGCACAGATCTAGTAAAATCAAGGTTGGATTTTGCTGGACCCCAAAAGGAACCTTCCTCTATTGACCCTCATCCATCACTAAAATTTCAAAATCGGATGAGGTGTTCTTTAGGTAGGCCTATTGAATGATATGAAATGGTACAGGGACCATGTGCTCACCTGGGTGTAAATGCACCACAGGAAAGAAATGTTTACAAACATTTGGTTATAAAGTGGATACAAAATGTGCCATTTAACTGACAGACAGACACAAACATATCAGACCAATCGGATGAGGCATTCATTTGTTATTCAACAGGAAATGTAATGTTAATACTGACTGGTGGTGCCCCATTGATGATTCAATTTCATTGGATACCAACCCATCCATGACCGAAACTTCAGACCAATCAGATGAGGCATTCCTTAGTTATTGAATAAAACGGTCCAGGGACCATGAGCTCACCTGGGTGTAAACGCACCAGAGGAATGAAATGGTCCAGGGACCATGAGCTTACCCGAGTGTAAATGCAGTCAGAGGAATGAAAAGGCCCAGGGGACCATGAGCTTACCTGAGTGTAAATGCACCAGAGGAATGAAAAGGTCCAGGGACCACCATGTGCTCACCTGGGTGTAAATGCATCAGAGGAACGAAATGGTCCAGGAACATTGTGCTCACCTGGGTGTAAATAAAATGTTCCCGAGGAATGAAATGGTCCAGGGACCATGTGCTTACCTGGGTGTAAATGCAGTCCGAGGAACGAAATGGTCCAGGAACATTGTGCTCACCTGGGTGTAAATGCACTAGAGAAATGAAATGGTCTAGGGATCATGTGCTCACCTGGGTGTAAATGAAACAGAATAACGAAAATCTTCACAAAACCGAAAATGGTTACAAAACGCACCTGAATGACACACACAAACAAACACCATTTCTACGGTTTTACCCATTCTATTAGGCTTAGCTGACTTCGTAAGCTATACGGTCAGGTCTAACCAGTCTGGCTCTTGCTTGGAGGAATATGCTCACTCCAAGATCATTACCCAGTTGCTTCAATTTCAGAACCTTTTTTATCTAAATTGCCCTCTTTACTTTGAATCACTGTATGCAGTTCATCCACTTGTTTTACACAAATTAGCTGATGGGGTTTCAATGGCGTTCTCAAGGTAGCCAAACAAGAGGCCTACACATTTTGCTTCACAAACCCATCCAAACTGGAAGCAATCCACAATACCATACATTCATCAAAGATGTAAATGGAGCCAGGAATCTGAGAACAGAAATAATACACTCCTGGATTTAGTGATGCGAGTGTCATCCATTCAATTGCAGCCTTTTATAAGAAATAATCTGTCAAAAACAAGGCAATTTGAGCCTTCAAAGAAAGGAAAAAATTGACAATCACTTCATCATCAAGCATCATTTCTTTGCTTATCTTTAACAAATATCCAGCAGTTAAACCATTTTTATCACAATAAACCTTTGGGACGATCAGCTATGCCAGGGTTCCAGATACTGTTAGCCAATGTCGCCAATGGCGAAAAAAATATTAGATTGGCTACAGTTACAATTGGTTTGGCTAAAAATTTGGCAACAGTATTATTTTTGGTCTGAAAGTTGAATCCCTGAGATTCTTGCAGTTAGAGCTGTGTGGTAAGAGAAGTTGAAAATTTATTATAGGCCTAAGTAACTATTACACAATTTTGGTTGGCTACAATTTGCAAAGATTGGCTACAGGTAACAGGCCATTGGCTACACATTTGGCTCCCAAACAAATACATGTAGGCCTAGCTGTAGCCCTGTATGCCAATGGGATGTTGTAAATTGCAGTTTGAGGGAATACGCCATCAACAGCACGATCAGATGAACCAATGACCGGATGACAAACATTCACTCCATTGACATTGCAAGAGATTATCAAGAGATTTCACATGTTATCGAGCTGACCACACCAGCAGCTCATATTGTGGTACACGATCCCATGCTGGGCAGGCAATTGAGTGTTATGGACAAATTATCCTTCATTAGTCAGATCTGAGACAGTGTATTCATGGTCACAAAGGCAGGTTATTACTGGTCGACAGAAACAACTCTTGAAAGACTTGCTACAATAAAATTCGTCACCGACAACCAACCTGCCAAGTGCCATCAATAAAGCCGCTCACATTCTAGCAGCAACATCAACCCTCACCATTGTTGCAATGAACTGCTGACAATTGAGAAACACATTGTTTGAAGTAAAATATGAATTTATTGAATATTTACATTCAGTGATTCACATGTAGCCTATGTACTACACTCTGTGATAACTATGATGGACGTATTCTAAATTCATGGAGGTACATGTATATACTATTGAACCATCCTTTTTTCGCAATAGCATTATTTGCAGCAAATGCATGTAATTCAACTTTTCGGCACTTTACCAATGCTGGTTCATGTGCATACGGATGTAAGAATAACGGATTTTTATACTTACATGTACTTGGCATTGTTATTCACCGGTGTCTCATATCCTGAAGAAAATGCAAAAGGTGAAACATTACAAAATGCAGAATAAGTTGTTACAACTACATCATTAATTGTACAGAATACGCATCGCATAGTTTTATTTGCAAGTGCTGGTCCAATTCGGTGAGCTATGAAAACGAAATAAAGATTTTATGAAACTTAGCAAAAGATAAGCACTTGAAAACGACAAATTTTTCAAATATCAAAGTGTTTTTTGACACATCATATGGTGTCATGGGTAAATTTGCAGAGGACCATGAAATACTGATATTGATGGAACCCAACAAATTATTCACATGGGAGGACACCTAATTCTCTTCCTGAATTAGAACCCTGGGCTCGACCAACAGATTTGTCAGTCATTTGCAGAGGGTTTGGGAATATGACAAAGTTGAAATCAACCATCCGAACATTGATAAAACACTCGAGCAAAGACCCACAGATTCAGCATTATGAAGTGAGAGAATATTTTTTCATTCAACAACAGAACAATTAAGATACAATCTATTGCCATTATTGGTGATACAATAGTTTTATGATGCGGCGAATGGATTTAGATTTCAGTGGTCAAACAACACATGAACCATCTGACAATCCCTCCTCTATCCAAACACAGTTGTATCAAACAATAACTGACAGTCTATCATTAACAACAAAGAGTTAATGAACACACAAATAAACAACTATGAAATTAACCAAGGCGATTAGTGTCTGTCATGTCACATTATTTTGTTAGCAGCTAGTTATTATACACTTGTGTATACAGGCTACAGTTGCATTCTCTTTCTGACTATTCACCACAACAGCAATCATCACTCAGATGATAGTATCATGATCATCATTTTGCTGTGTAAAACATGTGCAGCAGTCGACTGGTTTCAGTCATGGACCCTGAGTGTTATATCTAGGATTTCAGAAGGGCATGGTGCAAACTTTGTGAAAAGGGCACTTCAACCAAGAAAAGGGCACTTTTCATTCGCGACATATCTACTAACGGAATTTGAGAAGCTTGTCAGTTAAAAAGGTCCCTATAACTCCAGTGAACAGCCAATTTTTAAAGCCAATTTCTAAGGTGATATGACCAAAAGGGACCATGGCAGAGGGTCTGGGGGGTACTAAAACCTTTAAAATTTTTTTTTTTTAGGGGCATGGCGCCCAAGGGCGTTAAAAAGGGAACAGTGGCGCCCCCTTTTAGAGGCATGGCGCGGCGCCACTCTAAAATGGCCTACATATAACACCGTGGACACAGCGAGGTTATCCGTTCTTTGAGCAATATATCTCCTTTGAAACAAGCTGAAAAAGAAAATCTAATCAACTCAAAGCGACAAAATTAACAGCCCAGACAACTAAAGGTATATTTTGTTGTTTATGTACTTTAGGCCTACATAGATACACGTTCCCTCAATACTGCTGACCTCCCATTCCAATACATACACGTAATATGAGATTTAGCGGACAAAATGGATGTCAGGTCCACCATCAAATATTCATATCTCTACAGGGACAGCTCAGTGCTCTAGAGAGCAACTATAGACCGGTGCTACTCAGACACATGGCAAATGTGATTATTATGCCATGTATCACCATGATTATATCATGTCTCGCCAGCGGGGTCTGCATGCAATATAAGGGAAAAAGAAGCATGGTTCATCTCATCCTTACCAAATTGCCAGACCATCCATACCATCATTTTACCATATTCTCACGATAGCCCATGGCTCCACACCAAGACAACTCATTGACTACACTGGAGATCGACACACTTCACTGTTCTCCCTTTGCCTTCTGAACAAGCACTAAGGGTAGGGACACACCTAACGCGATTCGCATGCGATTGGGCGACGCATGCGTCAAAACCTTTGTTTGCGTGCAGTGCGGCGGAAAATAACAAAGGCGTTGCCGCATGCGTCAACGAATCGCGTTAGGTGTGTTCCTACCCTAACTAGAATTCCTCCACCTTTGCCAAAATGAACCCTCAGAACCACCACCCATGAATAAAGTACACAGGTTCATTGCATAATGAATAATCCTTGACATTTTAATAAACACATTCTCCTTTGTTTGAATTTCACACTTTAAACTATTTAAAAGCGTTTTTTCCACGGTACAATATTGGATGGAAGAAAGATTGGCAATAATATTGCCCATTTTGATCCTCATACTGTGCAATAATATTGTATGTGGATAGGCCGCTTTACATGGATTTTTGGAAAACAGGATCAAAATTAACCCTTTTACTAAATTACTTAGCCACGAAATTGTAAGAATTACTGTATGACCTCAATAAAGCATCCTCTTGCAACAGGTCCTCTAAAACGCGCTCCCCTATTCGCACGTCCGAGGCCCTGTTGAAATTGGCGCCTTTTCGCGTGGAACTAGCGACAGAAAATCTGTCGCTGAATACAACCAATCACAGCGAAGCTTCTCTCCCGCCATGGTCACTCCCAAATATGGTGGTTTCAAACATTCCTCGATTCGCTGACAAACTCGCTGGATTTTTTAATATTCCTGAATTAACTTCGCGTAAAACTGGTTGTCATGGATTATCTAGATAATGGGTAAGTACCGACGGGTTCAAAACACGAAGGTATGATCCAGTTCATGTGTTTGGGGCAGCTATCATTCCGACAGCATGCATAAATTATGGAATGAGATGCATTGCTATGAGACTGGTACCCGCTAACTCATAACACCAGATATATGTGCATACGTTACAGCACTAGGCGCGATGTCTGCCCATTACATCAAGTGGCGATCCCCCACTGCATTGCATGGTTTATTCGTGAATTACCAGTTGGCGAGTACACATGAGGGAACAGCCCGCTTCCCCATCAAAACGGGGTGGGTTTCCCCAGGGCATTGTAACGCGCTATGCAGAGTGGAAATGCCCTGGGTTCCCAGGATGTCAATAAAGTGACTTTGTCACACAATGGTACATTTTTTGTCATGTCACCAGGTCTGTGAAAACCTGGTCAGTCGCTGGGGAGTGACATACGCCTTGATCATACCTGCCATTTGTTGCACAGTCGATTAAAGGCTTTATTTGCCACTAAGAGACTGTCGTCTTTTCATTGTGATGACACTCCCTACTTAACCTATTCAACCTGTGGTGTTCAGCGACTTTGGCCGGGTTTTGCCAGACTGGGTCACATAATTTCGATTGAACGGGGAATACCATTCATTAGTTCTGGGGGGTTAAAATCCTTTAATATGGGCAATGTGACAATCCATAACTAAGTTTGTGCACGCCGTTAGACATGGTGAAAATCAATGCGTCTACCCTCTTGGGATGGATAGGTATGCGATGGAAGTGACAGAGAACGAGTGGTATTTTTGTATGAAGTGGCAATCAGGAGACTGGCTCAGTAATCAGTCTTGAACGGCTCTGTCAGAATATCTTATAGGAATAAAGCACAAGTGCCTGCGTCCTTTCAACGCCTCAGGATATAGCAGCAGTAGTAGTAGAAGTAGTAGTAGTACATATTGCAATACAGGTATTGATAATTCATGTACCACATTTGAAATGATTGGAACTAACTTCTCCACATAGTCCACTTCCTTGGCTTTGGCAGCTCAGATGAAGTAATTATACCGGTAGTTATAAAGACAAAGAAGTAAATTTTATACATACAAAAGCCTATTATATGAGTCAAGTCAAGAAATCATCAACTCCCCAACAGAAGATCACATCCCCACAACCAGCAAATAAGTCCACCAGATTCCACACAATTCCAAATATTTTTACATGGTACTACTCTATTATCAAACAAAATTATCCAAGGCATAAACAATTTATCACATTGTTACTAAGAGATTCCACAAGGAGGGTTGCCAAGATTCCCCTGCAGATGAAGATTGAACGGGGTATTTCCACAGCATTTCTAAGCACTGAAATTAGCATGCTGTCGATGAATATGGCAGGAATTCACCACTCATGTGAAATGTGCAAGATACAAAAAGAAGCCACTCTCCCTCACTGTGGCTCAGATCAGTGGCCTTTCAATGCCTTGTACAGTACAACATTTAAAATTTTTCATGTTGAACATGTTGAATTCAGGCACTTCATGTTGCTGCAGGCACATGAAGTGTTGCTGGCGATTTCATGTTGCTGCAGATACTTCAGTTTAGAAATTCCTGTCACATCTTCACATTTGCAACTGATATGACAGTATCCCAATAAAACAGCACCAAGGAGTGTAGTTGACGTCAGCCTCAGCAGACAGTTCATTGTTACACATACTGTGTGGGTGATATCATCAAATGGAATTGGTATTATTGCCCCTTTTTGTGCCTGGCCACATTGTTCCACCATTTCAATGATCCAGTGTTTCATGCCCAAATTTTTTTATTAACAGGTATGTTACACAATCTGATAATATATAAGCATTGACTAATCTACTCAAGCAACTAATATGATTACCTCGGTACATTGTAAATCACCCCTCATCCACAAATGACATCGCCAGACAGTTTTCCTGAAGGAGGCTGCTCAGCTGCTAAGAAACAATGCTGCCTCTGCTGTCTTCCTCCAAACTACTCCAGCAGCCAAGATTACATTTTTAGCTTTTTAACATGTTGATGAAACGTTAATGCAGAGAACTGTGAAGGGAGTGACCCATTTTCAGCCTAGGCTTTAGAGGGTTAACAAAATATTATTCCTTGGTTGGGCTTGGGCAAAAGGCAATCACCTATTTACAATGTAAAACTGAAACACAACACAGAGAAACAAACTTGCAACTGGTGTATGTCAGTGGTGAGCGAACCCTGCAATGAAACAACGTTGAGTATGGCATTCTAGCCTAAGGTATCAGCAACAGATACGATAACCTAATTATAAAATTTCAACGCANAATTTTTACAATGACAATACAGCATGTCTACAACTACATGCTGAAAATAATTTTTTACCGTACTCATTTCATTACCTGACCAGGTGGCAGCAATCAGACGAGATACTTCAGATTAGATTTCTCATTGGTGTGTGTGTGTGTGTGTGTGTGAATGTCAATTCTCAATACATTTTTGGAAAATACTTTAAAATTAATCAATAATTTTGACTGCAAAATACATGAAATCCCTGTGTACTCCGTCCTGTGAAACTTTATCAACAATACCAATACCATTACCAATCACCAGAGCTGCTGTCAGACACATTTCGTCATTATTCAATATTGTTATCTCAATTCAATGATTCAAAAGATAAACTGAATTCTTCAGAGACAAAGATACAGTAGGTCTAGCCAACTGATGCAGTGTAAAGAGTTTAATCAAGGTCTTCATCACACTCATGCCTACTGTTTGTGTGAAATGTTCCAGAAAAATTATAGTTGAAATCAGAAATGAATAAGGCCTAGGTCTACACCTATTGTTTTTGTATCCCTGATACAATCATTATTGAATCAATTGTTAGGCTAATGTAAATTTTCAAATAGGCCTAGGCCCAACTGAACCCAATCGCCAATATTAGCCTATTAGGCCTAGCTACAGTACGCGGGGGGGGGGGTGTATAATCACCACGACAGTAAAACTGAATATGACAAATGAGGGATGAAAATTATGAAATCACCGTTACCACTCTCTATTTGACAGATCGGTACCCACCTGAATCAAACTCAATTGCCTCTTGGGCTGAAGACATTGCGAAATTATTTGAACTGCAAGCCAGAAATAATAGAATCCCTCTGTCAGTAAGGAGGCATCACGGTACTCCAATTAGAAAGGCTTTGAACTAAAAGCACATGGACGAAACGCATTGAATGAAATCTGCAAAACAGGAGCTGGCCACTCACTGGAACACACCGCACTGGGAGCCTGGAGTGTACACAGTGATGTACGCAGCGCGCTGTGCTGTGTGGCGGTGTGATGAGAGAAGCATCATAATGAGGGCGCGAAAATCAATATCAAAGCAGAATACAGGTTGATAAATGAGCAGCAGAGATTCAAATGTTATTGACGCGCCAAGCTTTTGAGGTTTTTAGTATAATTACCTAACAATAGATTCATGGTTCGTCTTCTTTCATTCGAGAATGATACTTTGGGCGTCTTGCAAAATTTAGGCCTCGTGCTTTAAATTTGAGAGAGAGAAACTCGAGAAAACAATGGAGACATGGAGACTCGGAGTCGGACATCAGTTTGATTTTAAATTTCGGGAACAATTAGGCCTAGTGAATGTGAAAATATTGGCATGACTATATTCTTGAAAATACATATTTAAATTCTCAATAACTTATTCTATCAATACTTGCCTTAAAATCGACATTTCTTATCTTTATCTTTATACCGCGCCTTCCACGTACCGCGTCGCAAACACGTGTTGCGGCACAGTCTATTTTCCCGCGCATTGGCCAGGTGGGCGTGGCACGTAATACGCGCTTTTCTGGTAGGTCTAGGGAAGGCCCGTTTCCACTAAACTACGCACAGCGGATTCCGCATGGCTTCAATTTCGACGGCGGTGTGATTTTCACAGGGTTTTGGTGCGGCGATTTTTCCGTCCGGCCGCGGCATAGGCCCACACACAGAGCAGCCGTGATTGGACAGGGACGGACCAAACCTCCCGCCAAACCCGTGCGCCATGCTTACAAAAACAGAAGTGATCATGGTGATAGGCCTAGGCCTACCGCCTGAAGATAAATGGAACACGCGGAATTATTATTTTTACCGTGTTCTCTCCCGCGTTCCGTTTTCGCGATCCGCATTCCGCTTAAACCGCGTGTCAAATAAACGTAGGCCTGTAGGCCATGTCAGCTCAGGCACTGTTGAAAATGTCATATTAGGCTTTCATGTTTTTCGTCACAACATGGCTTTGATCTCAATGTGTCACAACGCTGGTACCCGTACGGCACTTGAAGTTTCTTTGTCACAACCTGGTTTTCACGTTCAGTTGTGTCACTTTTTGTCTTCGTCCATCCTCCCACAGCAGGGGTTTTTACCTCACTCCTCTTCATCCACTCACACAAATTGCGAGTGTATGAACATGAAGAGGAACGAGACAAAGCCCTGCTGTGGGAGGATGTGTCACAACCTTTAATTGAGTCTTTGTCATAAACTGGCTTTTAGATTTTTCTCAAAAATCAGGCTTTCACTCCTGTCATTGTCACAACCTGGTGTTCCCCTTCGTCACAACAGCACACTGATTTAATTCTGTCTTACAAAAGACTGTGAAGTCATCAAATCTTGAAGCTAGTGATGAGAATTTAGAAAAGATGAACTTTGCTTTTTCATACTTGGTGCATTCCCTGGTTTTGCTCAGCCTGGGGTCAGTCACAATGTATCAAATGTACCCTAGTTTAAGAAATAATATTTTCAGGACTTACATCATGTATGAACCACAGCAATAATGATAACACCAGTAATGATATCTGATGAAAGAATGGAACTTTGAGAGTTTCACATAAAGATCTTTATTATTCTATACAACAACAAAAATGTGTATAAAACTGTACTAGGATCAAAACGTTAACTCTACCACACCAACATTTAAGTCATAAACTAATAATAGTTTATGATGTGATTAAGACTAATTACAATGTAAACCTATATACACTTCTATAAAATTTATATATTTACTCTTCAATAAGATGACTTTTAAAAGCTTATGGCAAATGTGAAAGGGAATACATATACAACAATACACAGTTTTTGATTTTTACTATAACCATGATAACATTATCTTATTTCTGGCAGCTATCAAGAAAATTATTTTGATTTATAAGTACAGTGAACAATTATTGCAAAACCCGATAAAGACAAAAATCAAACACCGAGTACTAGATTGTTAAGTCGTTCTTGATGGGAATCAAACATTTGGCACCCGGACTGGTATGTTGACCCCCTCTTGAAATGGGTAGGAAATATGTCAATCTTAAAGAATCTTAGTGTCCTGGAGGATCATTACTATGGAATGCCGAAGCGGAATTTATTCAAGACTGATTTTTCGTTCAAGATTTGAAAAAGTACAGTCCAAGAATTTAATTTTCAGTATATAATAAAAAACATACACCAAGAATTGGAAAATTTCCTGCAAGATTTGAAAAATATCGTCCAAGAATGTAAAAATCACTGCAAGAATTAAAAAAATATACTCCAAGAATTGTAAAATTTCCTCCAAGATTTGAAAAATATCG
>NMRB01000430.1:20129-38788 GCA_002633025.1 Notospermus geniculatus | reverse complement strand
GTGATTTTTACATTCTTCGACGATATTTTTCAAATCTTGGAGGAAATTTTACAATTCTTGGAGTATATTTTTTTAATTCTTGTAGTGATTTTTACATTCTTGGACGATATTTTTCAAATCTTGAAGGAAATTTTACAATTCTTGGAGTATATATTTTAAATTCTTGCAGCGATTTTTACATTCTTGGACGATATTTTTCAAATCTTGCAGGAAATTTTCCAATTCTTGGTGTATGTTTTTTATTATATACTGAAAATTAAATTCTTGGACTGTACTTTTTCAAATCTTGAACGAAAAATCAGTCTTGAATAAATTCCGCTTCGGCATTCCATACATTACAGTTCATTACCCTCTCTGACCATCCTCCAGTCAGCTACGTTCAAATTAAGTAGATATATCCAATTCATTTGACACTTCACAGAATCGAAAACAGACTTACCGGTATATACAGATTCATTGCATTCCATTTAATGTGGAAGAAAAAATTTGAGCATGTTTTCGTTAATTATGGTTGATGATTGCAGCAAGTCTAATTTAATGCTCCGACTTCAAGGTAAACATGGCAAATCACCGCAATTTCCTTTTGCTGACAATGCCACAATCAGCATCACAGGAAGTGCAGGAAAAGAGTTAGACCAGAGATGATTTATTTGTAACCCTCTCACAACTCGTCATTGTCTCATTTGAAGGTATAAGTACAGGTCTGTTCTAGAGTTTCGGATTGTAAAGTTCCAGCCTGAAGAAGACCCCGGTTGGGGTCGAAAATTCGCAAACACTCTGGAAATTGCCTTTTTATTTATCATAGAATTATTCATACCAATCAAATTACACTCAAATTTGAACTGAATGTTACCTATTATGACACCTGCACGCTTTCACAACACAGCTTTAATGCCTTTTTTCTTTTATGGCCTATTGCAGCGGGACTTACCACAGTAGTGCCATCTACTACCGATGCAATGAACTAAAGGAGATGTTTAAAATGGATGTGATGCAGCAATAAATAGCCTTGTGACCTCATTCACAACGCCTCCTGACAACTTACAAATCAGTAAGCTGGCGGTTCCATCTTCCATTCTCATAGATTCATGGAAAAGTTGAGTGGGCAAGTCAAAAACATCCAAAAGTTAAGTTCACAGCTAAGGTTTGAGCTAAGTTAAAGATAACTTTTTGTTTTCCAAATGAAGCACAAAGTGCATGACTAGAACCAGTTGAATAGAAAAGAAGCCTTTATAATGCAGATTGTTACTCAAGTAGGCACTTTTTCTAACTTCATTTAGACTAGTCTGGAGCATATAATGAACAGCAAAAACTCAATGCAAATGATACATGAACAACTTTTGGAATAAATGCATTGGCGGAAGAACATGACCACCTGAAAAATATGGCATCAGGTTCTTGAAAAACAAGGAACATAACAGATCATGTAAACAGAACTTAAATGTGTAACGAAAAAAAACAACAACAAGAATTCGATTCTGAGATAACTGTATGTAGTACGTGTGGAATCAACCACTCTTGATTGGATGCCATTTAGCGAAATTTAATTCCCTAGAAGAGAAACTATATTCAACATTCATAAAGTTGAACCACACGTGAAAATTATAGAGTTCACGCAAACTAGGTAGACCCCACATAATTAGAGTCACTATCACAGGATTATTGTGGAATTTAACCATTTTTTCATGGCAATGGCTTGAAATGACTTGCAGCTGAAGACTTTATTTGAGTCACACCACTGTAAGTCGCATTTATCAAGTCTTTTAGTGAACTGGGCCAGGCATGCAGCCATTTTCCTGATTGACAGTCACTGTCATTCGTTCCATTTTAGAGTTCACTAAGTCCCAACACCTCAGTAATATTTAGGAGTCAGTTCGCTTTTCAAGAAACTGATTTCAAACTCAGCTCCTATTTTTCCTTTCCTTTGAACGGAATTTTGCAACATGTGCAAGGAAAGGATCTGGGATTCTTAAAGACCATCTTCTATTTCAATAACTTTGGCAGGAGCAGCTCTCTAAAAAGATTAAGTACTTAAAAGCTAAATGCTGGCAGAGTATCATGTCGGCAAAAGCCACTGAAAGGAAATAAATATCAGATAAATAAGAATTCCTGGAACGAGTTTTTCCGAGTTGTTATAATTGCACTGTAGATCAATGTCTCGTAGGACCGGGCATTTTTCTTGTTGAGCGAGACTGGATGCAGAGGATTCTTGATGGGCACATGTACCGTTGATGATGCGGTATGCTCCAGAGTTGACAATACTGAAATAGAATGGAAAATCTCAATCATCATACTGACGAGACAATCTCTTAGTACCTAAAACTGATGTACCGGTACATGTACATACATGAAGTACTCTCTTTAATTTCAGTGTTTATCAAAGACTCGTCTGAACTTGGACTCAGAAACTGGGAAGTCACCACACCTAAAGGGCCACTGGAGGCAGCTCCTAAAGGCATTTGATATGGCTGTTATTCCAGATGATGGTAAGAAGATCTAACTGTGATACACTTTGGGCTGTTTTTCAGTTGCTGGCCCGATTGCACCAAACTTAAGTTCTTATCGTAAGATATGGAATTTGGGACAACCCTAAGACATGTCGTAACCTAGGGCCATGTCCTAGGACATCATCTTCGATAATCGAAGGCCGATCTGCTGACCACTGCGTTACATCGCACATCACCCTTCTCGAAATAGACCAGTCTAGTCCGCAGCGTATCTTGGCACGATGCTAACTTTACTGGTCGACCAATCATATTGCACTTTATATCGGGTCTTCGGCTACCAGTATTTGTACCACGATTCAAATTTTACAACACCGGTTCTGATTGGCCTCCTCTTCGAGAGGCAGCGGATTCGCCGCCGACCGGTCAATTTCTCGAAGGGTGATGTGCGATGTAACGCAGTGGTGAGCAGATCAGCCTTCGATTATCGAAGATGTGGGACATCAATGGTGCAACCCACTTTCGTTCTTAACTGTAAGACAGCACCTACGACCTTTGATGCAACCAGGCCCTGGCCCCACTGTGATTTAGTTGCTGTAACAGTATCGTTGTCGAATAGCACGCTGCCTCTAGGATCCCTTGAACAGGCAGTGAGTTTCAGAGACTGTCGAAGCAAGATACCAAGAAGTAAAATTTGAAATCTGCATCTTTATAGCTAGCACGTGAAATCACCAATCTGGTGACTCATGTTGCTGCTCTCCCTTCCTCACCTTCTTGCAATCTTGCAGTTGAAGTTGTAGAATCGATTAGAGCCAGTATCTCTCCAGTTTTCAATGACAAGTAGGTAGAGATTTGTCTTGGGCAAGGCAATCACATAGTAAAAGCCAGCCATACATGGGCCAGAAACATTCCCAGTCACCATACCACTTGAACCTAAAAGAAACCGGACGACAAAACTGGTAAGGAATGTAATGTCACAGTGAGCTCTCAACTTGTCTTACATTAGGTGCTTGTTGCAAGTGATCATCTTTGGTCATCAGTTTACTCAACACTTTTCTCCACTACTATTGTTGTAAGGCCATTAACCCTTTTCTCATTTGCGACAAGCACCTACTTTTGCTAGAGCGGATCACATATGATGGGACAGTGGGAATTTGTAAAGATTTCACGGAAAAAGGCAAAGTAGCAGTAAGTATTTTTTCAGAACTTCTGGAACCAGAAGTCATCTGCCTGCAACACCAAAAACAGGCTTCACGGAGAAACTGGAGAAGATATTTCCCGACACACAACTTACCAAGAGCTGTCTGGTTTGCTTCATAGCCTACGACATCTTGAATACAACCAAACTCATTATTAAATTTGGGAATTGGGCCTTTGTCTTTGTAATAGTTGTCTTGTTCCTCAGGGTTTCTTGGGAACCCTTTAAGGGTTACCTGAAAGTTAAAAAAACAGAATTATACTTGTATTACTGGTATATGAGAATGATTTTCAGCTTTTAGGGGAGATAAGAACTCTCAGCATTCTCTGGATTTCTAGTCATAAATTTCAGTGACCTCAAGCCTTCGCTAAAATCACCAAACTAAGAACTTTTTAACCCTTTCACTGCCGTAGGTGACAATCGTTGCCCCCTCTGGCGACTGCCGTAGGAGACCATTGTCGCCCTATGCAGAAGGTATGTTCAGTTAGTTCAGCTATTCACAGATGGTGCCCCAATCAAAATTACAGAAATTCCCCTGGGACTGCCATCGGCAACCATCGTCGCCCTATGCAGAAGGTATCTTTCGTAAGTTTGGCAATTCACAGACGGTGCCCCAATCAAAATTAGGGGATTTCCCGAGAATGGGGAATCGGAAACTCGGCAGTGTAGCTTACAACTTATCTGGGAAACTCGGCAGTGAAAGGGTAAAATATATTGATACCTTTGGTTTGTCTGTAGATAAGCTCCTTCATAACTTCTCCTTCCTTCTTCCCCAAGGTCACACCCTTGTACTTGCTAGTGTCAAGAGGGCTGGCAAGTTTGAACCCTGGTGCCATTATGATATTGGCCCGGTTGTCAAATAGATAACATCTGCAAATGTGAGAAATACTGGTAAGTGTACATCCTAGAATAATAATAATGTTGGCCCAATTTTAAGGATAAAAGCAATGAAATTAAGAAATTTTCATCTGATACATATCTGGAAACCAATACAAATTGGTTACTTTCATGCCTGATAAACTAAGAATAACGTTAGAAAAAAGACATTTTGGAGACATAACTCGCAACGCTTCATGGCGAGGTTATTTGTGCCACTTCCCCATTTACTAAACAGCTATACCTTGTAAGGCATCCTGGTTCACCGTTAGGGCAGATATATTCTTTAGTGCATGACTTGATTTGTCCATCACTTGACTGCATTGTGTCAATGGTCTTGGCGTGGAAATCGTCATATAAAATATCCAAGCTAGTCACAGCTTCCACTCTCTCCGTGGCGCATCGTCGGACATTCTTGTTGTAGCCGGGGGCTTCACTTATATAGCAACGTTCTGGCAAAGTAATAACTCTGATCATGTACAGTCTTGTTCGTATTAATATCAACACCTATTATCTCAAATATCTCATAAACCACCAAACCAATTTAAATGCGGTTTTCTGCATAAGGTCAGAAATCTTGTTGACTACAACTGGGCATCAATGTTTTTGCACAAGATTCACTTCTTCATTGCGTAATCTGTCATTTTTGTTTCTGGATTTTTCACCAAAATTCCTTGGCCAGAATGAAGTTATGCCAAAATAAAGGTGATTTAGCAAGTTACTGTCAAAATACGTCGTTTAGTTTTTGAGAAATTGACGTTTTTGTAAAGCTATATCAACACCACTTGTGTTCCACTACCAACAACTTTTGAGACGGCCCCTACATAATAATGCAAACCATACACCATGCATGGGTCACTGTATAGGCAGAGATAAATGTTGTGACCTGTACTGGTTATTCATGACATTGTGTTGCAAAAAGTAACAGGCATTGAGAAAGAACTTAGTAGCCTTTGTCATCTTTGTTTGAAGTTAACCAGTGCATGAATTGGTCACTAAAACCTCCACACACTTGAAAAATTATTATGTAACACTTTTGCCACATAGGACTCAGCGCTGTTCTATAGATCTATGGATTTTGTATGCACTGACGGCCTACACAAGGGGCATGAAGTATGGTTTGCATTATTATGTAGGGACCGTCTCATAAGTTGTTGGCAGTGGAAGACAAGTGGTGTTGATATAGCTTTACAAAAACGTCTAAATCACCTTTATTTTGGCATAACTTCATTCTAGCAAAGGAATTTTAGTGAAAAATCCAGAAACAAAAAAGTTTTTTTTTGACCTTTTTTTCAACCACAGATTACGCAATGAAGAAGTGAATCTTGTGCAAAAACATTGATGCCCAGTTGTAGTCAACAAGATTTCTGACTTTATGCAGAAAACCGCATTTAAATTGGTTTGATGGTTTATGAGATATTTGAGATAATCGGTGTTGATATTAATACGAACAAGACTGTACTTTGGACATGAATTAAAGCCCAACTGCATGCATTAGGTGACTCTTTCTCCCTCCCACCCTTGATAAGACTAGTCTCCTGTCCAACCTATATATAGCCAGTGGTAACAGTGACACTGGACTGATACTATGTCGAAACAAAAATGGCCGCCGTACCTTCATCACTTGAGAACTTCAACGAACTGTTACACCGTGACTATTAAATCCTTCATCAGGTAAGGTTACATGCTTCAACTCATTCTTTTATGTGTAGCAACACTCCCAATACCTACTTAGATCATTCAAATAGATAGATCTGAACAGTCTTATCGAGCATGCATATACGATGTTGCCTAAAGGTGAAAGGTTACGTCGGCCGTCGTGAGATACAAAACCTTACACACACTGTTGGGCTTTAAACCTAACACACACTGTTGGGCTTTAATGTAAGCAATGTGTGTTGCAGTGAGTGTACAGGTCCTTTGTTTCCAAATTCCTCAAATAAGGAGAAACTTTTCTCTTTCCTGAGATTACATAGTGCATATCATGGCAGTTTCCAGCAATTTACTGTTAGTCTATAAGGTTGAAATCTGAGTGTATTTCAAGCCAAGCATTCTGCATCATGAAAACATCATTTCATAACTTTCTGTCTTATTCCATTCTACCCCTACTTACGGCTTATGCACTCGTCATCATGATCGCACTTGCAGCCACCAGGCCATGGTCCAGTGGTGGAGAAATTAGCGCACTTCTCATCAGTCCTGGATGTCATGCCTTCAAATACAGCTTGAGAGATGGTAATGATCTTTCCAACACCAGCGGCGTCCATATATGGGGTAGAGATGGAGGTCAGGGTCGGATTGGCAACTGTACGAAGGTACCAAGGGCGTCTGGAAAATAGAGTTCACACATAGATATATGGCTATAATACACTCCCCATGCATAAGAGAATTCCATGGCATATCATCACACTTTTCCACCCCCCTCTGAACCTGATGGAAATTCAGCAATCTGTGAGGTCTATTACTTAACGATTTTCAGCATAGGTCATTCATTTTCAACCAACTAGTATTTGAGCAATAAGTAAGTGTGCTCAGATCGTGATGTCAAAATGTCATGATATCCCAGTTTTGACGTCGTCGCAGGCCATTTGACGGCCAACATGGTCAATTCTTTGCAATCTTGTGACCGTTGTGATGTCAGTGAAGAACTTCTATAGTATGGGTTTTTTCAGGGGCAGCGTTCCTTATCATGATAACCACACTAAAGCCAATCTAAGAAGTTGTTCGAAAAATCGAACTTGTCTTGTGCTGTTTTGTTCTTTCACTGCCAAAGCGTCGTACAAAACTTGCTAATTATCAGACATTTATCAGATGGACATGTCCCTTCGATTGCATCGGTAGTTTTTATTAGTTCCTCACTTATGGCTGGCAAATTTTTATGATTTTTGTAGGAAGTTGGTGGGGAGTAGTGTGCTACTGCACTTTTTGGGTAAACAGGCCGTGAAAGAGTTAAACGAATGCCATTTGGAAAAAACGCAATAAACTAATGCAATACCGGTACATAAAAGTTAAAAGTGTATCTGAAAAGGATATTTTAATGAATACTTTCATATGATTATCTCAAGTGTATTGACATGTCCTACAGAACAGGACAGAACTGGAATGATCTGGAAATAAAGAGGCTCATTTTTTCTATCCTTGTTGGTTTTGTGCCAGATGTCAGTACAAAAACACTTGGACATCATTTCCAAGCTTCCTGCCATTTCTCTACTTCTCCACTTGAAATTTCAGTCCAGACTATTGACCAGGAAGAAGAAAGCGAAGGTGTGTGTGAAGGTAACTGGCATATGTGATTGGAGGCCAGGGAATAAGTCTGGTACCATAGTCGAAAATAACTAGTACATGTTTGTTTATTTCTATGTTCAGGACACATAAACCATGGCAGAGAAAAAATCAAACACCAGAAAAGAAACACGAGGAAAAAGGAAAGAAAAAGGAGGCAAACAGGACAAAGGACCTACAGGACCAAACAATTATCAGTTTACGAAGTAAGTCTAGTTACAGAAAAGGTTAGAGTCTCCCACTATTTGTCATAATCTGTAGAAAAATGTACAGGTCAATTTTTCATGACGCAACATCAACAGTAAAAATGACATCATTGCGGCAGTCGCACGGCTGCCCCGGTTGTTGGGATAAACTTCACGTGGGTTCCTCATTATTTAATCAAAATGTGCAGCCTATTTATTGTTTCTTCAAATGCTTCAAACAAACCATATGCCTGGTTGCATGTCACAAAACAATTTGGGGCAATAATTCAGTTAGGTCAAAAATTATACCGAACTTAACATTTCCCTTTCAGGAGAAACTGGTGGTATTTTTTCAGTGTGGGCATCGTGACTCTGGCACTGGCAGCGGTACTAGTGAATGCGGACCAACTGCTTGATGTCAACAACCAGGGGCAAGTTTCCAAGGCACAGAAGAAACAGAAAATGAACTATCACCCCAATACCAATGACATGTGGCAACAGTGTGCAGATCAAATGAGAAGTTCAAAATCTCTAACAGTTCTACATTCAACTTATTACAAAACACATATATTTGAAGAACTTAACAGCATACATATCAGTGGTCACACAGGTTCCTCACCGATGTATGTTCATTTTTGGATTCAGACAAGAACGTGGTTACCGCTATTAACTATTAAAACAAATAGTGCAACAAAACTAATGGCACTTGGAAGAATGCAGAGTTTGATTTGCCAGAATCAGGATGGCGACATATTTTATCGATCACAAAGTAACTATCATATTATTTGTAAGGATCCAATGAAACTGTTAGACGATTTTCACACACATAATTCATGTGGATTACAAGCAGATCAACATGTCTACATGGGTAATGTAGAAAGGAAAAAAATAGTGGAAAACATGCCTGAAATTCCCAATAACCCTGCATGTCCACACAACTGCTTATGTAGAATGGCCCATTGCTTTTCACTGATTATTTACTGTGATAAGTCTACTGCAGACACCTCCTCAGGTATTGATAGATTTATTGAAATCATGACGAAAAATGAAATTTACATTCAAACTATTGACCTTAGGCAAACGAAACTGATCGATTTCCCAACGAAAATCTGCACTTTTCATGCACTGAAACATTTGTACTTTTCTAAAAATCAGCTAATGGTCTTCCCATATTGTATACAAAAATTGCGTACCCTAGTGAAAATCGACCTGTCTTTCAACTACCTTAGAACTTTCTATCTCACAAGTTACCTTGACAATTTAAAATGCTTACAGATAAACAACAATATGATAACAAAGATTTACTTTGATGAGGATCAACCAATAGCACGAAACTTGGAAATTTTGAATATATCTTCAAATCAATTAGAAAACCTAAACTTTTCTTTACCATACAAGCTACTTCACCTCGATATTTCAAGGAACCATCTGATCACAGTACAGAGCCATGTGTTCAAATCTTTATGGAAACTAGTCAGCCTGAACATGGCCAAAAATAACCTGAGCAAATTGGGCAGAAGCATTTTTGTTGATAATAAAAAACTCCAAATTTTAGACTTATCACACAACCAACTGCGAGAACTGAGTTTCAAAATTCCTGAACAGTTACAAAATTTATATCTACAAAACAACAAAATTGAAGAGATAACACACGGCGTGTTTGATCATGCAACTGGATTGAAAAAACTGATTCTTAGTAACAACTGCATCAAGCAGATTGATAGTGAAATCACTATGACAAACCTTGAAGAGCTGAGGTTAGACAATAATCAAATAGCAAGTTTAGATGACATATCAAATTCCTTTCCAAGTCTGGAAATACTGGATCTGTCTAAAAACAGAATCAGGGAGGTAGATTTTTTTGCCAGAATACTGATCAATTCAAAGTTGCAAGAGCTACACCTAGAGGAAAATAAAATAGCAGACATTTCTTTTCGTGAGATAATTAATCCGGCCTTGGGTAGATTACAAAAACTAAATATTTCTTTCAATGAATTACAATTTATTCCTCTTGAGGTCATGTTGATAAACTTTTTGGTGTACATAGATGCTTCAAACAATAATATCATAGCTGGGGTGTGGAAGTCCAGACCAAGGAAGATAAAATATGGTAGTAATTTCAAACACGCCTTGAAATTCGCTTCACCTGGATGTGTAGAAACGATTAAAAAGCTGCAAAAAATTCTGTCCCAACAAAATTCATATATTCAGGAATATCCTTTACGGTTTAAATTCCAGGAAAGGCAGTTCAGTGCAACTCGGACCAGAATCTCATTACTTCTAGCACAATACAGCGAAGAGCTAATATTTCGTGTCCTTACCAATCAAACAGATATCGAACCTGTAAACCCATCTGTCCAGCAGATAGTTAACCTTCAGCATAATAACATAACAAATATCTTAGATATTCTGAATGGTATTGACACTTCTCTACCAGAAAATCTGAACCTGCTTAATTTCATCCAATTTTCAAACAACCCAATTATCTGTGATTGTCGTCTTTATCCTTACTTAAAACTTGTATCCGACATACATCAGCAGATGAACAGTACCATGGCGCCATTAACTCTCCCAGAGTGTCAGTACCCAAAGCATTTGAGGGGTCTCAATCTGAGTGACACCTTCATACTCGAAAGTGTTATCAAACAGCTTCAGTGTGAATATAAAGTTGAAATCAGCAACAGAAATGAAGGGAGTTGTGAATATCGCTTCCTTCCCTACAACGACACCTTGATCATAGACTGTTCTTACCAGAACTTGAAAATGATCCCATCAATTTTGAATGACACTTTCTATCACCCATACCATACAAATCTGTATACTACGCCAGAAAATAAGATATTACTCCTCTCAGGAAATAATCTAACTGACCTGAATGCTTCTGGCATAAGTTTTCTAGACTCTTTTACCAGTATTGACCTAAGCCATGCCAATATTTCTTCCATTGATGATTACTCTTTGTTGTTACTTTTGCGAAAGGTGTCATATCTGTTTCTAAATGACAACAATTTGACTGAGTTACCCATGCTAACAAGACTGACCACTGAGATGACAGAAGACCAGCTTCACAATTTCCTTGTCCAGGTTACCAGTAATCTAAAAGAATTACATTTATACAACAACCACTGGAATTGTAGTTGCAAACAAAAGTGGATGAAATCATGGTTGTTACATCTCATGACAAATAAAGTGCTGGTTAAACCACATTTAGTATGCTGTGCTTTTCCAAACTGGAACAATGGCACATTGGTACATGATCTTCCGCTGGACAGCTTCTGTGAAAATCCACAAAAATCTCAAATCTTTTTTATTGCAATCGTAGTTGCTTCCACAGTATCTCTTATTTTCATTGCACTCTACATGATTCATAAATTTCTGTATCATATTCGCCTCTATCTTTATCATCACTTCAATCTCCATCCATTTGATAAGGATGAATGTATCGGGGAGGAAATGAAATTTGACGCATTCATCACATACAGTGAAGAAAACTCCGATTGGGTTGAAAATAGGCTGCAAGTTCGGCTCATTCCATTTAGGTTGATGAACCACAAAACACACTTTATTCCTGGCCGTCATATTGACCAGAATATACTTGAAGCAATAAAAACAAGTAAGCGAACAATTGTTGTGCTGACTAAGGAATATATCAAGAGTCCTTACTGCATGGAAGAATTTAAGCAATCCTACAATTATTGGATTGAGTATAAGCATAAACACAGGCTTATTGTTCTCAAACACAGCGATGTAAATCCAAACGAATTGGAAGGGGTTTTGGAATTATTCCTCAGAAAATATGAGGTTATCAATATGGACAGAAATATGTGGACCAAACTCAAATATGCCATGCCCCAGAAACCAATTCAACGATAGGATCAATAGCCTTTGCCACTCAAGGGCAAGTCCACGGTAAAATTAAGGATAATTTTTTACTTGTTCAGTGCAGTCTCTGCAACTCATGGCACTACCCTGCATCATGTTAGACTTGTGTCCTTCTATGCCCCTGGTATGAATTAAGTTCGTTGTGATTCATAATTAGTGCACTGTTTGCTAATTAGTTGCGTCACAGACGTGACCTGTGCGATGTCACGTCCATGAATACTTAATTCATACCAGGGGCATAGAAGGACAAGAGCCTGACATGATGCAGGGTATTACATCTTTCTGTGGTTCTAAAATTTGCAGAAACAGCACTGAATACATGTAAGTGAAAAAATGTCACATCCGTGACCGTGTAATTGCCCTCAATATAATCAGACCTCATGACATCACACTGGATTTGTGTATTGAAATGATTTGGACTAGTGTCTTAATGAAATGGTCCATGGACCATGTGCTCACCTGGTTGGACATAATAGGGTAATGACAGAGGGAGGTACACATCAGTTATGAGCAACTGGGTCAAGTCATTCCCGAGTTACAGGACTTTGATGATTTTTAGGTTATGCCACCTAGTGGCCGTATTGGGCCGGAACTTCACATGCACTAAAGCTCATCTACTAGAGGGAGCCACATAACACACTTGAGCGCTCTAAGTCAAGTCGTTCCTGAGTTATACTTATAGCACTTTGATGATTTTCGGGTGACGCCACCTGGCAGCCACAATGGATGTCCGATCGGGCCGAAACTCTGTATTTTTGAAGGTACAGTACCCCTCTAATACACGTTTATGCAAGATATGAAGTCGCTCGGTTAAATAATGACGAACTGTGGCAGGTTCGTCACTTTTGTAGAACTTTACCTCTGTGACCTTGAAAAGAAGGTCAAATCAAAAACCCGTTATGTATGTTATGTATCCTCATTAGATACACCTATGATAAAAATTTGGAGATGATCCAGTCATTAGTTCAGGACTTATTGCACTTTTTGTTTTTGGAGGCCAAGCCCAGAATCGAATCGGACTGAAACTTGGTGTCATAGGTCATATGACCCAGGGTATATATGTACCAAGTTTCAGATCAATAGCTCTGGCGGTTACGAAATGTGCCCTGCTAACGGAACACGACGACGGACGCTGCACCAATTGTAATAGCTCACCCCGGTGAGCTAAAAAGGGTGACACAATTGTCTAGTTAACATTTAGTTTGTCACAAAACATGTTGATGGTGACAGCGTTTATTAGTGCTTTGTAATGATAAAATCTGATATCGCAGTAACGTAAATGAGCGGTAATGAAACCTCCGGAAATCAGGCGGTGATGTAATATACGGGTTAAACTGTCTTAACTGATGTCCAATATGTGACTATTATCTTAACTGATGTCCAATATGTGACTATTACCATTGTCTTAAGTAAAGTTGCTTAGAATATGAACCAGAGTGAACCAAAACAACCAGCAGGATAAAAAGGAATAAACAGAATCACTCATCACTCAAGTTTCAAAAAACTCAGACAACAGGCCAAGGTCTTCTGAAACTGAAACTTAAGACTCATTTTGTGGTGATGGGTCACATATTTTGTTGAGGGAATGACATGTACATGTATTTTGTATTTCAAGAAATTATCCCACATTCATTCAGAGAGCTTCATTGCCATTGTTGGTTTTCATTTGCAAGTGGCTACATGTATATCCAAAAGATCTTTTCTTTTTTTCCAACCAACAAGTTTGAGTAGCTCTGTGTATGACCATTATTATATTAAAATCGCACTGTGAAAGAACTTGATGTAAATCTTGAATAAAGCCACACTTTTAATAAGATTTCATGTTATTTCAGTGCAGCATCAAAGTATCTAATTCCAATGCCTATTTGGACACATGCCAGAGGCCGACAGCATGTGTTGTATACCATAGAACACTGTTTTACATGCCTGTATACTAATTTACCAAGATCTCAGAATGTTCTCCACAAATTTCATAAATCTTCTCCATAATTTCTTCACTCTCCTCAATGGATATGTTACACAAACAATCTAGTTAATCATTTTAGCCCATTCCCAAAATATTTTTTCTCAAATCCTTTATTTTGACACAGGCATGCCAGTGCTCAGAAAGTTGTTTCTAGTTGTACAAACAGCGGAAATAACTTTGGTAAATCAGAGCCTTTATAAAACCATCAAGAAATTCAAATTCTAACACATAGGTTCCATTGGGCAGAAGCAGCCCTCAGCCCACAGCTGGACGAACACCAATTTCAAGATGGCCATCATGGCAGCCATCATGTAGAGCACCCATTTTCAAAAGGAGTTCTCCTAGACGTGGGTGGAAACCAATTTCAAGATGTACAGTCATGGACATTAGTTTATCTACACCTGATACTTTGAATATTTCAAATACTTCTGGGCCAATTTTAACACGGTTTTTGTTCCATATGAAAGTACATCTTGTTTGTCATATTTCTGCATCGAAATTTTGGAAATATCGTAATTACGTAATAGCTCATCACAAAAATAGTGCCAATGGCACTGTGCCCGCTTGGCTTGAAGCTGTATTATGTTATGTATCCTATTTACCCTTGATAGAAATTTGACGAAGATCCATCACTTTGTTAGGGAGAAACAAAACTTTATGTTTTGGGTTCTGGCCCCCTAGTGGCAAAGTCAAGAATCAGATTTTGCCGAAAATTCTTCTGAGTTGTTACAGCCTAGAGGTAGATACATGTATGTGCGAAGTTTCAAAGCAATAGGTCAAGCCATTATAAAAAGAGCCAATTTCGTAATTTCAGACAAACTTTGACCCCTGTGACCTTGCAAAGTAGGTCAAATTTAATGAAATGGCCAGGGCCATTGTGCTCACCTCTGTGACAGAGTATGAAGTGTGAGTAGCCTGGTGATACACTGAATGGTGAAGGATTAGTGCAGAAACATCGTAACATTTACTACCGATGAGATATGGCCAAAGTCAATTTTTCAAGATGGCCGCCTGGCAGCCATGTTGAAGTCCAATCGAACCGAAATTTGGCATATAAGTAGACGGTACCAAGACACATATTTAGGCACGGTTAAAGCATCCTAGCTCCCACTATTTATGAGGTGTGGGTCGAAGTCCATTTTTCAAGATGGCTCCCTGGCGGCCATATTTGACGTCGAATCTGACTGAAATTTACCATATATTTATATGGTACCTAGATACATATTTTGACAACGTTAAAACATCCTACCTACTCCTATTTATAAAATGTGGGTCAAAGTCCATTTTTCAAGATGGCTTCCTGGCGGCCATATTTGAAGTCCGATCGGGTTGAAATTTGGTGCATTCGTGCAGGGTGCCTAGATATATCTTCACACCAAATCACAACACTCTATGTCAAATAGCAATGAAATGTGCCACCAAACAGTGAATTTTGAACTTTGACCTCTGTGACCTTGAAAAGTAGGTCAAATCAAAAACCCGGGATTTATGTGATGTAGTCTCATCAGAGGAACCCACCATAAAAGTTTCGTGGTTCTGGCTAACAGCGTTCAGGAGATATGGCCGAAAGAAGGTTTTCACAAAGCGCCCCCTACAGGCCAGAGTGTACAAGCAGCAGCGCTAAGTTTCGGTCCAGAGATAGTTTTTACCATAGGGTACCTGTACACCAAATTTCAAGTCTGTAACCCAAGCGGTTTAGAAACGTGCCACCCCTGTTAACGACGACGGACGACGACGGACGACGACGACGGACGACGGACGACACACCATGGGAGAAGCTCACCTCACACAGGTGAGCTAAAAACTCAAGTACAGTGGAACCTCCCTTAACAGACACCTCTGCCAGGAGGACACCTCTCTAATCAGGACACCAATGTTCAGTCCCAAACTGGTCATTTCTATTCATTTAAACCTCTGTAATCAGGACACCTCTCAATTAAGGACAGCATTTGTCAGTCCCGAAGGTGTCCTTAATAGAGAGGTTCGACTGTATTATCTTGTGTATCTTCATTAGATATACCCATGATAAAAATTTGACAAAGATCCATCTCTTGGTAAGGGAGAAATAGCACTTTTAGTGATTTCGGTTTTGGCCCCCTAGTGGCAATGTCAAGAATCAGATTTCACCGAAATTCTGTCCGTAAGTTGCTATAACCTAGAGGTAAATGTGTACAAAGTTTCAACACGATAGTTCAAACCATTATCAAAATATAGCCCTTTGAAATTTTCCACAAAACGCCCCCTGGAGGCCAAAGTAGGAATTCCACCGCACTCAAAATCGAACTCGACCTAGATCTTAGGCCCATATATACACCCACCAAAGACCAAAAAGATTCCTCAAAAAATAAAGGCGCTAGAGCGCTAACAAACCAAAGTTTACGGACGTACGTACCGCCGTACGGACTAATGCACGACAGACCACCACTCAATGACCCCAACCACAACATAAGCCCTGCTGGGCCTTGCGGCCAAGCGGGCTAAAAAATCCTAAAAATCAACATTTTTATTATGTAATTTTTTTGCGATTTTTGTTGCAATTTTGATAGAGTGGAACTTTCTAATGATCATGGACTTTGTTTCATCGAAATCTCTTGAGTGGTTGCTGAGATATTTAAAGGACCACAGTATTGCTTCCCAATCCTGCGTTACACCTACCCGCGTTAAGGGAGACCTCTACTGACGACTTGCTAAACTACGCATACTACTACGTGCATTGTAGTGTAATCATACATTCTCCAACACTGGGGTGAAAGGCTTAACTACAGTATTGGTACCGGTGGCGCCGGCTGTCGACAGAAAGTGGCAATACCGTGGTCCTTTAAGATTATCAAAAATAGTGCCAATGGCACAGTGCCCGCTTGGTTAATTTGGAATTGTGGCGCCTGGATCTTGAGGTCATATGATTACAGCTCAAATTCAAGCATTCTAGCTCAAATCATTTGTGTAAAATAGGCGTTTTTCATTTTTCACAAAACGCCCCCTAGTGGCCATATTAAGAATCGCAGCACACCCAAATTCAAACTTGGCCTCGATATTAGGGCCACATATACACATGTGCAATATGAAAATGATCTGTCACAAACTAAAGAAGCAAGAGCGCAGAGAAGGCGAAACCCAAAAACTTGCCAATTTTTCGTTATTTGACCTATTTTTTTCACAAAACGCCCCCTGGTGGCCACAATAGAAATTGCAGCACGCCTAAAATCGAACTTGGCCTAGATCTTAGGGCCGTATATACACATATGCAATATGAAAAAGATCCGTCAAAAACTGAAGGCGCTAGAGCACAGACAAGACAAAGCCCAAATATCGGCCAATTTTTCGTTATTTGACCTATTTTCCCATCAAAATTAGGTCAAATCACAAACCCGTTATATATATGATGTAACATGATTAGATGTACCTACGGTTCAAATTTGAGCATTCTAGCTCAAATCGTTTGGGTAAAATAGCCATTTTTCATTTTTACACAAAACGCCCCCTAGTCGCAGCATGCCCAAAATCGAACTTGACCTAGATCTTGGGGCCATATACACACATATGCAATATGAAAACGATCCGTCAAAAACTGAAGGCGCTAGAGTGCAGACAAGGCAAAATGTTACGCACCCACGCACGCACGACAGACCACCACTAAGGCATCTAAGCACAGCATAAGCCCTTTTGGCCTTCGGCCAAGCGGGCTAAAAATTCGATAATTTGAGATTTTTCAAGTTTTCACAAAATTTTGATATCAGTAGACAGAGCTCACCTAAAAACCAAGAAGTATGAAGTTTTGGAACGTGTAGCAGAAACTAGCAAGAAGTTAAGCATGTTTTTCAAAATATCAATATTTTGATACTTTGAAAAATACGCTATATTTCTGCCCAGTTAAGGCCAAAAGTTCCAAAATTTTGTAAATCCATATTCTGACATTAGCTTTATTATCTAATGGCATCAAAATATCCTACAAAACACAATGAAATGGTCCATGGACCATGTGCTCACCTGGGTGAAAGTTCCAGAAAAACAAATTACAAATGTTAAATCGAAATGTTCCAGAGGCCTTGAGTTCCAGGGTCATACGATTATGGTCAAAATTGCAGTGAACATTCCAGTGAACACTAACAGTTCAGGAGTTACTGGACTTTGAGCTTTGGTTTTGGCCACCTGGTGGCCAACCCAAGAATCAAATCGGACCGAAACTTGGTGTCATAGGTTATCTGACATAGGGGTATATATGTACCAAGTTTCAGGTCAATAGCACCCGTGGTTACGAAATGTGCCACCAAAAGGCAAAATTTTGAACTTTGACCTCTGTGACCTTGAAAAGTACATCAAATCAAAAACCGGTTATATATGTAATGTACCCTCAGTAGATACACCTATGATAAAAATTTGGAGGTTATCCAGTAGTCTTGAACGTTAGTTGTGGTGTTGATATTTTTGGTGACTGGGAGAGGGGAATGTGGATGGTAGTCAGCTGCCCTGCATTCAGAGAGACTTTAGTGAAAAGTCTCTCTGAATGCAGGGCAGCTGACAGGGATCTGTGGTTATAAGTATTTATTAGCAAATGCAGATTTGTAGGGAAATGGAAGGGCTGGGGAGATATTCATCCTGCGAAAAAACGTTTTCAGCAAAAAAAAATAAACAGAGAAACTGACACGTGAAAAAAAATAAAAATTCCTATCGCAAGGCTCGAACCCGGCGCCCCGGATTCAGAGCCGGACGCTCTACCGATGCACCAGCCGGCCACGTCATGACGGTGGCTGCTCAATAAATGTTTATAAACATATCCCAGCTACTCAACATATTTTTATGTTAATTAAAAATGACGTTGCAAATCA
>NMRB01000430.1:0-19642 GCA_002633025.1 Notospermus geniculatus | reverse complement strand
AACAGCTCCAGCGGTTACGAAACGTGCCCTGCTAACGGACAACGACGACGACGACGGACGACGACGGACGCAGACCCACGACAAGAGCTCACCCCAGGTGAGCTAAAAATCGCATTTTACAACATCCACAGAGCAAGTCCCCAGCAAATCTGTCAGCATATCGCCACATAATGTACCCATCTACGTTCACAGTCACTAAAAACGTGAACCAACCGTCCGGTATGTTCCATCTGAACATTAGACGCATTTCATCTATGAGTCCAATTCTACTGAGTGACCCGTGAAAAGTCTTTGGCTAGCTTCGCTGTTGGCCGCTACGCGGCGCGTTGGGCCCTTGCGTCCAGTCATTAGTTCAGGAGTTACTTCACTTTTCGTGTTTTTTGGTTTCTGCCACCTGGTGGCCAAGCTAAGAGTCGAATCGGACCGAAACTTGGTGTCGTAGGTCATCTGACATAGGGGTATATGTGTACCAACTTTCAGGTCAATAGCACCTGCGGTTACGAAATGTGCCACCAAAAGGCAAAATTTTGAACTTTGACCTCTGTGACCTTGAAAAGTACGTCAAATCAAAAACCTGTTACATATGTAATGTACCATCAGTAGATACACCTATGATAAAAATTTGGAGGTGATCCAGTCGTTAGTTCAGGAGTTATTGCACTTTTTGTGTTTTTGGTTTCCGCCACCTGGTGGCCAAGCTGAGAGTCGAATCGGACCGAAACTTGGTGTCATAGGTCATCCGACCTAGGGGTATATATGTACCAAGTTTCAGATCAATAGCTCTAGCAGTTACGAAACGTGCCCTGCTAACGGACAACGACGATGACGGACGCAGACCCACGACAAGAGCTCACCCCAGGTGAGCTAAAAATCTCAAATTATCAAAATTTTGATAAGCTCAAATATCTCAGCAACCACTCAACATATTTTCATGAAACAAAGCTCAAAATCCTTAGAAAGTTTCACTCTATCACATCTGCAACAAAAATCACAAAAATATTACATAATAAGAAGTTTGATTTTTAGTGTTTTTTCTGATGAGCTATTACATAATTACGATATTTTCAAATTTCGAAAATTTTGATGCAGAAATATGACCAACAAGATATATTTTCATGTGCAACAAACCGTGTTTAAATTGGCCCAGTAGTATTTGAAATATTCAAAGTATCAGGTGTAGATAAACTAATGTCCATGACTTTGTTGTGGCAGCCATACTGAAAATGGTAGAGTGTCCCTTTTGAAACGAACCTTCTTCTATCTGATTGAGTAGTCAAAGTGTTTTTCAGACACTGTGAAATTGCAGTGCTTGCAGTTTAGGCCAGTGATGCTCTCCTGCATGTACAGCTCACCTAAAATGGTTTCAGGTGAGTGAGAAGTCATTCCCTGATCATACTCTCTATCCGGAATTTTAAGACCAGAGTGTTCCGCCCCAACCAGTCAACTCATGTTCTTCAACCATTCACTTCAGCGCCGTCGAGCAGAGGTTGGGGTTGATTGACCAAATTGTACAATAGGCTTTTTACTAGGGTGAATGCTACTTGGGCGGGCCTAGAAGTTCCTCATTGTCTGGTCTTAAAGTTCCGGATAGAGAGTATTAGCCGTAGTTACACTACATAAAATCCCCAGGTTTTTTGCGGTCACACCTATGAATTGCCGGGCTTCAGGAAACCTGTGTCTGAAAAACACGGGTTTTTGAGACACGGCAAGCTCACCGTGCTTTTCGAAATCCCTGTGTTTTTGTTAGTTCTTAGCACGGCTACAGGTGGTGCAGCCATTAAGTGACGCTGTTTTCGCACCTCCAACAATGTGTGCCAATACAGAAATGACCGAAGAGTCAGTGCATGCAGTGCACATGTCGCCGGGCTACTTAACTACAATGTCATAGTGTGACCTCTCACCCGGCTTTTCATACACACGGGTTTGGCACGGGTCTGGAAAAACACGGGTATTTTCAACAAGTGTAACCTTAGCTTATAATTTCATCTTACTAATCTGAGTAAGACATGTCAGAAATCACTCACCTGTCCATTCACCATGGAAAATTTAGGTGAGGCTGATTTCACAAAGGGCGTTTAAGACTTAGGGCCTACACGCATGTATAACTTCGTCAAATGCATGGTGGAAGTGTGTGCATTTAGTGAAGTTACACGCGTCTAAGTCTTAAGGGCGAGCCATCATTGTGAATTTTCATATTGCTTCAATCCAGGCCCCTCTGAGAAAAGCAATAAAGACACCTCCAGTTGACTGTTTTTATAGTCCAATGTGATCACTGTGCTTTATAGACACGGAAAATGAGGAAAGTCCCAAGGATTACAGCTTAATTACATTACATAATCGTAAACAAAGAAATTCACCAAACACGAAAAACAGGTACAATTTTCTTGGAGAGGAAGCATGTAAATGACACATTGAAGGTGTGGCAACAATGTCACAAACCCATAGAACCTGGGGTGGCGAGGGTGTCCTGACGACATGCTCTTCCCCGTGCTCTTCATGTACACCATACACGCTCAGTACAAAAAGGACAACCAGGAAGTAAAATCCAAATCCAATATGGCCGCCCTGTTTTGGAAAATCTGGCAGCATGCATGGAAATCACATGCCGAGTACTATATACCTGTTGAAAATATTGCTGTCAAAATGGGTGGACTAAATAGAAAAAACCTCGAACTTTATGATCCACATGTCGTTTGATCCTCAACATGTACCATTTTGTGGGAAAGTGTACCGATTACTAGTCTTTTGCTAACTTATTAGCTAATTAGTGCGTTCCAAGATACATGTACATCTCATTCAATTTCTTTTGACTTATAAACCCCGCAGGTGCCTTCATTTCCGTCATATATCTTGTACTTTTATGGTATTTTGACATCTTTTATTTACCACGCCTGGCCACGTTTCAAAAATTCAAAACGTTGGCTCGCCCTTAAACACCCTTTGTGAAATCGGCCCTATATGTTTTCACTCGAAGCCATCTGAAAGTGGTCAATTTTAAACAAATTGTTCATCAAAATGAAGGGACCAAAGTCTCAAGCACATTAAGTTACCACATTTCAGCCATAACTTGTTTCTCCACCTTCTGCCACCGTACAGCTGATGATGGTGCATTTATTTTTTGCTGATGTCGCGGCAAGTGCATGTTTAACAAGCCTGTTTAATGTGGTGTCAAAAGGAGAAATACCAGTATTTGTTCAGATGCAATTTGTCTGGAATTCATTCGAAGTATTTGGAATTCCAGGAGCAACTCCCGGGGAGCAACTACAGTTGGTTATTATGACCATAACCATGACATCACCCAAGTAATGAATTTTTGCAAGAAACGAAATCCCCATAACTGGCCTGAAATGTCCATGTGTGTGCTAGATTGTACTTGTAGCTGCCCTTGGTTTCTACAGAAAGGTTTCTGGATTAGGCTGGGTAATAATGTGAAATGCCTTGACACTTAAATGTAAAAAGCACCAAAGCCCACACAGTATTATTATTAGGGAGGTTGAGATCAGTGACTTATCACAAATCCTTATACATATACGGATAGAATGGGGAACCGGCGTGCCCAAAGGAGGCGCTGGACAACAACTCAGTTTTTTCACAAAAGCGCATGCGTTGCGACGTTGAAAACGTCACTGACGTCGCCCATACTTCGTGACGTTATGTGCGGTACGTCATTCAGAATCAATGACGTTGCTCTTCAGTCTGTTATTCACGCTAAAATAGTCAATTTTATCGATGAAATTCAACATGTTCCTGCTTGAATTTTCGCTTGAAAACATTCAGGTACGTTGAGTCAGGCCTACATGTATACTTGATGATGAACGTGTAAAATTCTAAATTCAATGGACTACTTCAGGAAAAATGAAATGGTCCATGGACCATGTGCTCACCTGGGTGAACGTACCAGAAAAACCAATGACAAACAGGGCTCAAAATTCACTGCGGCCATCGCGGCAATTGCCGCAGAATACGGCGATTTTGCCGCCGTTTACTCCTGTTGCCTGCGGCCATGGATTGCCGCCGTAAGTTCTCACTGCCTTGTCATGCATCCCAACCTTTGATGCATACAAAATGCCCAACGAGCTATGGAACTAGTCTGCGGTACTTGTGTAGGTTCCTGTTCACGAAATTAGCCTTCTCACAGACTGGTTCTCTATTGTAGCACGTGTCTCCACTTCAAGCAGTGCATTACGACAGGGGACCAGTCTAAGATGGCCGCAGACAGAGTGTTGAAATCTGGGAAATGGCCGCAGAGGGCCTGGAAATGGCCACAGAAGAGCCCAATCTCCTGTGGCCATTTTCTGAAAAATGGCCACAGGAGGACTTTAGGGAATTTTGAGCCCTGACAAATGTTAAATCAAAATGTTCCAGGGTCATGTATCCTCGTTAGATGCACCTGATAAAAATTTGGAGACACTCCAGTTACAGTTCAGGAGTTACTGGACTTTGAGCTTTGGTTTTGGCCACCTGATGGCCAAGCAGAGAATTGAATCGAACCGAAAAGTGGTGTCATAGGTCATCTGACATAGGGGTGTATATGTTCAAGTCAATAGCCCAAGCAGTTACGAAACGCGCCACCAAATGACTAAATTTTGAACTTTGACCTCTGTGACCTTGAAAAGTCGGTCAAATCAAAAACTTCTTACTTATGTCATGCGTCCTCATTAGAAGCACCAATGATAAAAATTTGGAGAGGATCCACTCATTAGTTCATGAGAGATTGCACTTTTTGTGTTTTTGGTTTCCGCCACCTGGTGGCCAAGCTAAGAGTCAAATCAGACTGAAACTTGGGGTCACAGGTCATCTGACCTAGGGGTATATATGTACCAAATTTCAGGCCAATAGCACCTGCGGTTACGAAACGTGCCACTTAAAGGCACAATTTTGAACTTTGACCTCTGTGACCTTGAAAAGTAGGTCAAACCAAAAACCCGTTATATATGTAATGTACCCTCATAAGATACACCTATGATAAAAATTTGGAGGTGATACAGTCATTAGTTCAGGAGTTATTGCACTTTTTGTGTTTTTGGTGACCGCCACCTGGTGGCCAAGCTAAGAGTCGAATCGGACCGAAACTTGGTGTCATAGGTCATCTGACCTAGGGGTATATATGTACCAAGTTTCAGATCAATAGCTCCAGCGGTTACGAAACGTGCCCTGCTAACGGAACACGATGACGACGACGGACGCAGACCCACGACAAGAGCTCACCCCAGGTGAGCTAATTAGGGTTAGAAATAGGGTGTAGTTTCAGAATTAAATGGCAAATAACGGTGGCTTGACTTTCGACGTCATATAGTTTTAACACATTCCCCGCCAGCATTTTTAAATGAAATGGTCCATGGACCATGTGCTCACCGGGTTGGACATACAGTAATAGTCTAATGACAGAGGGAGGTACATATCACGAGCAATCTGGGTCAAGTCAATCCCATGTAGGACTTTGATGATTTTTGGGTTACGCCACCTGGCGGCCATATTGGATGTCCGATCGGGCCAAAACTTCACATGGACATAAAGGTCATCTGCAGGGGCCACCTAACACATTGGAGCACTTTGGGTTAAGGCGTTTCTGAGTTACAGCACTTTGATGATTTTTGGGTTATGCCACCTGGTGGCCATGTTTGAAGTCAAATCATGTAAAGGTCATCTAGAGGGAGGTAAGTAACAAATTTGAGCACTCTGCGTCAAGCCGTTCCCGAGTAATAGCACTTACTTTATTTTCAGGTTACGCCACCTGGTGGTCATATTGGATGTCCAATCGGGCCAAAACTCGCTATTTTTTAAGGTACCCCTCCAATGCATGTTTATGCAAGATATGAAGTCGCTCGGTGAAATAATGACAAACTGTGGCAGGTTCGTCACATTTGTCGAACTTTGACCTCTTTGACCTTGAAAAGTAGGTCAAATCAAAAACCTGTTACATATGTTATGTATCCTTATTAGCTACACCTATGATAGAAATTTGGAGATGATCTAGTCATTAGTTCAGGAATTATTGCACTTTTTGTGTTTTTGGTTTCCGCCACCTGGTGGCAAAGTTGAGAGTCAAGTCGGACCGAAACTTGGTGTCGTGGGCCATATGACCTAGGGGCATATATGTACCAAGTTTTTAGATCAATAGCTCCAGCGGTTACGAAACGTGCCCTGCTAATGGCCAACGACGGACGACGACGGACGCTGCACCATCGTAAGAGCTCACCCCCGTGAGCTAAAAAGTAACTACCGGTAGCCAGCGCCAGCATTTTAGCGATTTTTATCAAATTTCAAATTTCTCAAGAAAATTTATCACTTGAGATATGGGAACAAAGAACATGTCAATAGAAAGATCATAGCTCGTTGTTTCTGATACCACAAACCATTTTGTTCTTAGTCCAACCACTTTCTTTCCACAAGCTTTAGAAAACTTTCTATTTTCACAAATACACAAGTTTTTTCGCAAAAAATGGAGAAAACGCCTCCCGAGCGCCGCCTTGTTGGTTTAAACCACACTACAATACAAATAAACCTCCACCTATTTCAAGGCCGTGTTCAATGAGACCGTCGAAAGCACAGTGAGACAAGATCGCCAGTGGGTCCATCTATCGGTTGGTGGCTGTAACTACAATTGCCGGAAATTCTCGTCAATGGCGGGGAACCGTCCTGAAGCAATTGACGAAAAATTTTGTCAATGGCGGGGAATGTGTTAACTGAGTTGTTCGTCAACGCCACGTCACGGATTAGTTCCTCCGGTTCCTCATTGTGTACAACGAGGACAAATTTGTGTACACTCATCCCAAAAAATAAATGGACAGTGGTTTTTTAACTCTGTACAGGAAGTGATGCATAATTTTGGGTTCTAGCTCAGATATATGGCCCTTCAACATCTCTTGTATATGTCCAAGAGCAAATTTTAAGGAAAAAATTAAAATATCGTGAAATTATCACTGTTTCAAAATATCATTGAAAATGAGATTTTTGAAATCTTGAAGTTTTTCATAAAAAACAAATTTATCATGAATCTATGAAGAGTTCTAAGACTCATGGTGAAGAAATTACTGAAAAATATTTGCCCTATTCTGTGTTATTCAAGGAATTATGCATGAAAAACGGGACACTTTTCAACACAATTTAAAGAAAAAGTTTAATTTCTCTGTGACCGATGGTAATATAGTTACCGAATCTTGGTCAGTCTTAATCTTTTAGCGAAGGTTAACACCTCAACCCAAAATTTCGTGAAAAATCTCAAATTTCAGATTTTTGATATTTTCGATAATCTCAAATATCATCAAAGTAAGCCAAGATTTTCAAACACTTTCTTCACCATATTTCTTAGAATTTTCCATAGATTACTTGAAAAGTCATTTCTGGTAAAAAATGTTAAGATTTCAAAAATCTCAATCTTGATGATATTTTAAAATAGTGATATTTTCATGATAATTAATTTTTTTCCATGAAATTTCCTGTCTGACATACAGAGGAGATGTTCAAGGGCCAGGTATCAAAGCTGCAACCCCATCGTGTGCATACCTCAGCAACAGAAGACAAAAACTTTTGTCCATTTATTTTTTGGGATGAGTGTACATTTCGATCTGTATACCGTACATATAAGCATCCGTGATAAGTCACTGATCTCAATCTCCCTATAATTAACATCATTTCCCAATCTCCTTACCTACCTCATGGGAAATCCCCAAAACAAGTCTGAGCAAAACTAGATAAGATATATATTTTTGATAGCAGACATGATTGCGGTGTTGTGAGGGACAGAAAACAGTAACCCTATTGTAAGGCATGATCATTGACCATTGACCAATAGGGCATATGCAGTCAAACAATTACATTTGTGAAGGATTCATGAATACGGATACAGGCATGTGATTTATCTTTGCCAGCCTAGTCTTTTTCAGTTATTAACAAGTGCAGCAAAACAAGGTAAGATGTCAGATTAGAACAAGAGGCCCATGGCCTAGCGCTCAGCTGACTATGATCTGCGCCAAAGAGGTTCAAATAGGAGAAAGGGAGACAAGTTTAAACAACTCAGCTTTTAAAAAATATCAGTCAACTGTTAGTTATCAGATAGGTACATCCACTTTATTTGACCTCATGGGTGGCAAGGGGTTAAAAAAATATTACATGATAGCCTACAATCTTGGTGATTGAGATCAGACACCTTATTAGACCCTCAATGATCTGAATACAGAACTCACAATAATGATGAATGTCAGAAACTGTCCAGTGAGACTGAGAAGTCAGTATAGTTAAAAGTGTGAGAAATTCAAATACCCCTGTTTTTTCTTTTGTTGAATGGCACATCCTGGTGGACAGACCTGGCATTAACTTCCCTTTTAACTGATGTAGAAAATATCAAGCTATCGATCCCATCACTTTTTGTCTACGTATCTATCATAGGGGCTGAGATATTACGATATTTCATTTTAGGCAAAACGCCCCCCTGGAGAGCCTAATGTAAGTTGAATCGCGTGATTTTTTGTCTCCGAGCAGAGTTCACCCAGGGCTACCTTCAGTTGAAATTTGGAGTCTCTAGCTGTTATGGTTACAAAACGTCAGGCATAGTTGAATAGATGGGAGTGATGGAATGACAGACTGACCACATCAAGAAATTTGTCTCATTTGCACCGAATCGATGCCAATGCATTAACTGACTTTTACGGCCAACTTTTGTGCAAAAATGCTGATTGAAAGTAAACTCGCTGCATGAAAACGATGGGTAAAATTCGGAATCTGTCACAAAAAGCCTTTAGAATTCAGTGGGCCGTCACAGAAGGCCGAGCTCTGAAAGGTTTTCCTACCAATGAAAAGATTTGTTACGAAAACACCACAGAAATCAATGGAAATAGTGGTCAATTCGCTCCTCAGGACAGGGGTTTCCCAACAATATCAGCCTGCCAGATATGTTTCCTATGATAGATATGTAACCGGTAAAAACGCCATTCATAAGGTGTGATATTCAAAAAGCAAATCAGCATATCCCTGTTGTGATCGGTCAATCAAATCGACTGCCTTCTTTGTTTAAACATTTTGACATGTTTTTTTATCATGTTGAGGACTTTGCCATCCGCGAACTCACCGAGGAATTCCACAACAGGGGAATTCTGTGTCGGTTACATTGGCATGCGTTACCGCTATTCATGCACTTTCTCCTATTAATTTTCATAACAATGTAAAATGCTTGCAGTTACTGAGGTTTGTTTCCTCTGTGTGGAAATGGACTAGCCACTGTCGTGTGTGTGATGTTGCGATTCTTTAAAAAGCACCACAACACTATTTATACGTAGCTCTGTTGCCAAATGGGACATTTGAATGGATAGTTCTTGATATGCCACTGAATACTTATTTGACGAGCTCCGCTGACCCTTGATTTTTATTTACCGTATAGTGCAGGGTTCATGCTTCGTTATGATTCTTTTAATTAGCGAAATTTTCTGATTATGCATGGTTGCCAAAATAAGGTCCCTGCGGGTGACAGGAATGATTTCAATCTGCTGCATAAAGCGGCTAGTCTGAATTTTTTTCATAACACTAAATCAGGATGGTTTTATTTATCGTTCAGTGTCCACATTTTCAAGTAGCCTACAGACAGCCCAGAATTCACCGCAGTGATATCCTTCTTATCACAAAATTTACACAGGTCAGGTAATCATTATAATAATACATGTAAATAAATAATACAAAGACAGCTCTCCACCTGCTGAATTGCAAGCAACAATAAATACTGTGCCTACGGAAATATTGTGGCAAGGGCAGAAAATCACCCAGGTGAGTTCCACCCTTAGAGGGACTCTAGAGGGAACTCACAGATACCACGGATATTCGTCAGTTCAATATCTCAATCATAGGTGGCAGGTCGCAATAATAGTTTATAAATTTGTTGATAGATGGCGCGAATATGAAAGTATAAGTATGCATGCGCAGGTGCAAGGCAGAATTGCGGGAAATTCTATAAATAGCGCTGGGGAAGACATGATCTCGTCAGCCATGGAATTCCCGGCGTTAAAAATAGACACAAGTTATGAGGAGCTCAGAAAAGTTCAATCACAGTGAATATCTTAACATTACATAATATCAATTGGGAAGTGTGCCAGTGCTGGCGATTTAGCGATGTTTATAATAAGGAATTAAACCTTGTCATTGCACGGTTGAATGGCAAGGTACATGTAATTGGACCTTTGTGGTGTTTTTTATGTGTGTCTGAACGGAGGGTATTCATGTCTACCATGTATACTGAGCATAACTTGTGTGATGTTGAATTTCCTTTGTACGGTGTTCGGTCTGCATGGACTGCGCATGGTTCGGTGCAAATGATGCCGTTCTATGGTGTTGCCCAAATTCCTGCCAATGAACACCCCTCCGAAACCGATGTCCCAAATTCAGCCCTTCAAGAAAACAAAGTGTCCATGAAAAAACAAAGCTTTATCATCAAGTTTCCCCCGAGAACTCGGTTAATGAAGTGTACAGTGCAGTGCTTCTGATTCGACGGGCGCTATATTAATATACACATCTTCAAATGCACAAATCTGACCAAGATTTTTATATTTCCAGTTAGTCCATTTCTCTCAAACCCCTGATTACATTCCTGTATAATCTATTTGACACTCAGAGTTTCATAACCGTTAGACTTACCCTATGCTCGAAGCATTGAGAAAAGTCAACTTCAGCTTTCCTTTGGCTCAAGTCCGACCCCATCATAATGCCCCAACTGTGCAAACCACTGTGTACAATAAACCTCTGAGTATTCTGAGGTACATGTAATAGGATAATTATTCTAAATCTTATTGCATAATAGTAGTTTGTTCCGCCAGACCGTGGAGCTTTTCCATGAGGTGTATCTATTTTTAACGCTCGGAATTCCATGGCTGACGTGATATCATCATGGGTTCCCCAGAGCTATTTATAGAATTTCCCGCGATTCTGCCCTGGACGTGCTTGACCAGTGGCGCCAGCTGGTTGAAGCTAAATGGTACTCATAATAGCCTAATAGCCGGTTCCCTCTAGAGTCCCTTTAAATCCCTTTTCCACACAATCACATTCATTGTGTGTTTTTTTATTTCCAGTTTTTCGAAAAATGAATTACCAGATGTCACAATTTTTGTCAGCAGTCCTTCTCCTCTTCTCGATTCATGCACAATGGGATGTTGAAAAGGATGTTAAGATAGTTCGTCTTGCCTACCAAAGATACAAAATGGCCAATGAAAGCACAGCAGATTCAGATTCCAAAAACTGCCACCAAGAGTTCATGGAAAGAATAGGAGCTGACTTGATATTGTATGATCACGATATTGATGAAGAGGAAAGGCTTGACTTGGAGAAGAAGCAAGAAAGATATTTTGAGGAGTTAAAGTGAGTATGATCGTCAGAATAATTTTATATCAAGTCTATTGGTATAATGAAATGGTCCATGGACCATGTGCTCACCTGTGTGAATGTACCAGAAGAACAAATGACGAATGTTAGCTCTTTCACTGCCAAAAAACGTCGATCAACGTTTTTCAACTTTAGTTAGTAGATGACCATCAGATGTCTCACCAATCGCTAATGTTATTCCTATGCATTCCACTGGTTTCTTTCACTTTCGATCGCTTTGGTCCATCAAAATTTGTGTTTTTTTGTGACCCAGAGGGTGGGCAGGGGTGTGCTGTGGTCCGTTTTGGGGTAAAAAATCGTACTTTTTTGTGCAAAAAATCAAGAATTTTTGCAACTTTTACTGGAATAACTTCAGTCATTTTGATGTTTTCTACTGAAAGGTGGGATGATAACTAACATTTTAAGCCTAATTTTGTGTTAGACTGGTTCCCGGTCCCAATATCGCTAACGGATAAGGGACCAGTATTGCCTGATGTAACGACGTAGTTGATTGGCTGGCTCTTTCTGAATTTGAATTTGTAACGTCGCAGTCAAATCAAAAACCCGTTATATATGTTATGTATCCTCATTAGATATACCTATGATAAAAATTTGGAGACAATCCTTTCATTAGTTCAGGAGTTATTGCACTTTTTGTGTTTTTGGTTTCAGCCACCTGGTGGTCAAGCCCAGAATCGAATCGGACCGAAACTTGGTGTCATAGTTCATATGGCCTCGGGGCATATATGTACCAAGTTTCAGATCAATAGCCCCAGCGGTTACAAAACGTGCCCTGCTAACGGACGACGGACAACAACGACAGACACTGCACCATCGTAAGAGCTCACCACAGGTGAGCTAATGAAATGGTCCACGGACCATGTGCTCACCCATTTGGACATAATAGTGTAGGCCTAATGACTAGACAGAGAGAGGTACTACCAGTACATATCAGTTATGAGCAATCTGGGTCAAGTTATTTCCAAGTTGCTGGACTGCAATGATTGTTGGGTTATGCCACCTGGCGGCCATATTGGATGTCTGATTGGGCCAAAAGTTCACATGCACACTAAGGTCATCTAGAGGGAGCCACATAGCACATTTGAGTGCTCTGGGTCAAGTCGTTCCTGAGTTATGGCACATTCGATGATTTGTGGGTTACGCCACCTGGCGGCCATTTTGAAAGTTTAATCAGGCCGAAATTTGACGTGCTTGTAAAGGTCACCTAGAGGGAGGTAAATATCAAGTTTGAGCACTCTGGGTCAAGCCGTTCCTGAGTTATAGCACTTGGATGATTTTCAGGTTACGCCACCTGGCGGCCATATTGGATGTCCGATCAGGCCGAAACTCGGTATTTTTGAAGGTACCCCTCTAATACATGTTTATGCAAGATATGAAGACGCTTGGTGAAATAATGAAGAATTGTGGCAGGTTCGTTACTTTTGTACAACTTTGACCTCTGTGACCTTGAAAAGTACGTCAAATCAAAAACCCGTTATATATGTTATGTATCCTCATTAGATACACCCATGATAAAAATTTGAAGAGGATCCAGTCATTAGTTCAGGAGTTATCGCACTTTTTGTGGTTTTGGTTTTGGCTAGCTGGAGGCCAAGCCAAGAATCGAATTGGACCGAAACTTGGTGTCATAGGTCAGGGGTATATATGTACCAAGTTTCAGATCAATAGTCCAGCGGTTACAAAACGTGCCCTGCTAACGGACGACGATGACGACGGACACCCTACCATGGTGTCTTCCCATTTCGCCCGTTCCCAATTCGCCCCCTAATGGTTATTGGTTAGGGGTAGCTACCAGTATCTAATGGATTTACTGTTAGGGGGCGAAATGGGAACGGGCGAAGTGGGAATAAACTCCCTACCATTGTAAGAGCTCATGGGTGAGCTAATGAAATGGTCCATGGACCATGTGCTCACCCGTTTGGACATACATGTAATAGTGTAATGACAGAGAGAGGTACATATCAGTTACGAGCAATCTGGGTCAAGTCATTCCGAAGTTGGACTTCAATGATTTTTGGGTTATGCCACCTGGCGGCCATATTGGATGTCCGATCGGGCCAAAACTTCACATGCACATAAAGGTCATCTAGAGGGAGCCACATAGCACATTTGAGCGCTCTGGGCCAAGTCGTTCCAGAGTTATAGCACATTTCATGATTTTCGGGTTACGCCACCTGGCGGCCATATTGGAAGTTTAATCAAGCCAAAATTTGGCGTGCTTGTAAAGGTCATCTAGAGGGAGGTAAATATCAAGTTTGAGCAATCTGGGTCAAGCCGTTCTTGAGTTATAGCACTTGGATGATTATCAGGTTACGCCACCTGGAGGCCATATTGGATGTCTGATCAGGCCGAAAGTCGGTATTTTTGATGGTACCCCAGCGGTTACGAAATGTGCCCTGCTAACGGACGACGACGACGGACGCAGCACCACGACAAAAGCTCACTGGTGAGCTAAAAATTGAATCACGAAAAGGCGGAATATGAACTGTCAATGCCAACTGATTACATTTCATGTATGTATCTTCTGTGGACAGGAAAAACAAACAATATATATGTACATTCATCTTTTTTCAAGGTTGTCAAACCAGAAGAAACGGATGCAACCATGTTTCCCATATTTGTCTGAAATGAAAGAACGCAAGTTGAGTCAAGGGAATCGATGGCAACAATGTGCGAAATTATTGAGCTCTTTTCAGGTAATTACATTGTCAATTGACAGTACACGTGTTGTATTCATTTTTGATGAACTTGATTGCAATTTTGTTGAAGAAAGAAAGGACCAGGACAGTGAAACAGTAAATGTGGTGATTCTGCACTGCATTACAGGAAAACTCCTACAAAAAGCAATCAACAACTCCAATATACTAAAATATCGACCGAAGTCTGTGGTTCAATACCTACCGGTACATAATGGTTTTTCCTGTCAAACCAGGCATCTTACTGAAATACCAGCTTTGTCATCCATTGAACTTGAATGCCACAATCCAGACCAATTTTTAGACTATCCACCTTATTTGGGAACGTATTATAGAGCGAGTCAGTTCCTTTTTTTGGAATCGACGAGCTATTTATCAAGGTATTTAGGTGTAGAAATGAATACTCAGAAGCTGCCATGCCCATTTTATTGCAAGTGCTTTTTATCTTCTTGCTTCCACTTACAAATAAGATGTGGTACTGCAATTTGGAGGAAAGTGCCAAACCTTGACAATTTTTTTAGAGGAGTAGTCTCACTGAAACCATACCTGAGGACTATTGAAATCACATATTCTAACCTGGATAGAATCCCAGAGAGAATATGCGAGACACAAACAGTGCAAAATTTAATTCTTTCGTACAACGATATCCTTGAAATACCAAGCTGTCTGTCAGAACTCCACTCATTAAAACAATTAGATTTATCATTCAACAAAGTTCGCTCTTTACCCTCACTCAGAACAGAAAATCTAAAATACCTGTTTATTCATCATAATAGAATACGAAGGATTAGAAAAACTCCAGTAATCAATGGAGAAAATCTTGAAGATTTTGACATCAGCTACAATAAGATTAAATCTATTGATAGATATGCCTTAAAGGATCTCCACCATCTGATATATGCCAATTTTTCACATAATGAAATTGAACTGTTAGACTTAATCTTGCCAATGCAAGTTCAAGTCATAGAAGTATCAAACAACAATATCCAAGAGGTCGTAAGTTCAACATTCAGATCACTGAAGTTCCTTCAAAAAATCAACCTTGCAAACAACAGAATTGAGAAGCTCGATGACAATCTATTTCTTTATTGTAGGGATTTAGCAATTTTAGATATTTCAAATAATAGACTCAAAAAACTGAATTTCCAAATGCCAGCATCAATACAAGAGCTGCACTTGGGAGGGAATGAAATCAAGTTTGTGTCGAAGGATGTGTTTGAAAATGTATTTGATCTTAAAAGATTGATTCTCAGCAAAAATAAAATAAAGAAGATTCACAAACTAACATTCATTCATCCATCACATCTGACATTAATCACAGAACTTAAACTTGATGGAAATTCCTTTGAGGCCATAGAAGATGCATGGCTCCCATTCAAGAACCTACAGCATTTAGATTTATCACACAACAAGATTGCAAAAGTTGACCTGGGATTGTTCAGTGATTCCAATATAACAGAACTCTATTTACAGAACAACAACATAAGTGATTTCAAGATAGAAGAGGCGATAAACAATCCTCCGCAACATCTCAAAATATTAAATATGTCTTTCAATAAAATAGAGACTGCACCGTTGATAATCACAACACATTGTGAAAACCTGAAGCAATTTGATCTCTCAAACAATAATATCAAGAAAGCCATTTGGTTCTTAGAAAGTTACACCGAAAACATGAAACAATTTTCAAAATGGCTTTCAATATATTCTGCTAGATTGCATCTTTATAATATGATGAGTAAAAATTTTGGAGCACAGGCAGTACATATTTCAGATCAGGCAGTACATATATCAGATGAAAAATTTACAGAGAAGGCAGGCACATTTCTAGTAACAAACCTTCAGCAAAATAACATAACTTTTCTTCAAGATATATTCAATGAACCTGGAATTTTTTCACCGCCAGATGCCACGCTCCTCAACTTCTACCAACTTTCCAACAATCCGATAAATTGCGACTGCAGAATATACCCATACCTAATTCAAATTCAAGAGATGTTGGTGAAATGGAACGAAATGACAAATATAATGGAACGGATAACACCGCCTTCATGTTACCATCCCGAACATTTGAGGGGTCTTAACCTAAGTGACACCTTCATACTCGAAAGTGTTATCAAACAGCTTCAGTGTGAATATGAAGTAGAAATCAGCAACAGAAATGAAGTAAGTTGCAAATATCGCTTCCTTCCCTACAACGACACCTTGGTCATAGACTGTTCCAACCAGAACTTGAAAATGATCCCACAAAACTTAAACAACACATTTCGTCATCCAATTCATGACAGAATAAAGCCTGAAAACAGAATTTTGAACCTTAATGGAAATAACTTCACAGAACTCAGAACTGTTGCCATAAACAACGTACTTTCGTTCACCACCATTGACTTAAGTAATGCCAACATTTCATCAATAAATTACATTGCTTTGTTGCTTCTTTTCACAAGTGCAAGCCATGTGTATCTAAATGACAACAATTTGACAATGTTGCCAAAGTTGGATCGATTTATCATATCAAGTCTTAAAGAGCTACATCTACACAATAATCCTTGGAGTTGCAGTTGCGATCAACAGTGGTTCAAATCATGGTTGTTGCACTTTATCAACAGCGAAGTGCTAATCAAGCCACACTTGGTCACTTGCAATTCACCAGGCTGGAACAAGGGCAAGGTGATCCATAATCTACCAGAGGAACACTTCTGTACCGATCCCATGGTATCTAACATAAGAACTGTTATATTTTATGTTCTTACTATTTTACTTGCTGCCCTTTTTCTTGGATTTTTCAAAGAATTGATATACGGATGCAGGTACAAATTATTTGAATACAAATTGCATCCATTCGATCGCGATGAGTGCAGAGGTGAAAACATGCAGTATGATATCTTTATATCCTACTGCCAGGAAGATACACAGAGCAAGAGCCTCAAAACTTTGATCCAAACACGCTTAGATCCTCCATACAAAATATGTGACGTGGAAAACATTGAACACTTTCCACCTGGAAGACGCTACAAAGAGAGTGTTGCTGATGCAGTGACCAAGAGTAAACGCACCATAATAATTCTCACGAAAGCATACAACAAATATTGCTGTGAAGACTTCTCGATGGCCCTTGATCATTGGAGTAGAAATGAACTCCAGCACCGTATCATTGTCATCAAAGACATTTTTATGGATCATAGCGATGTAGCGGACGAAACACTGAAGAAGTACGTTAGTGAATACACATACCTTGAACTTGATCATAACTTCTGGCAGCGACTTTCATATGTCTTGCCACAGAGACCAATTCAACACAACAACAGAGATGATGAACAGTTTTACATGCAGTAAAGGTCCCACTGTTCTCAGCAGTCCAACTTCACTTCATTGAGGAAGGCTAAGCCACGGCCTGAACAGAACAGGTTTGATTCAGGTTTACCACGAAACTAAAAAAAATTGTGGCCAGCTCCCAGCAAAGACATGGAGAACCAAAAACTTTCCAAAATTTGTCAAAAATCACATCTTATTGACCTTGATAACACCAAGAACTGCCCAGTTTCCCTGTCAACTCTAGATGTACAATTCCTGTAACTTCTAGTCGCGATATGCGATTTACTCAATTATGCTTCTGAAATCAAAACATTGGATGGAGAGAGAGAGAAACAGACAAGATCACTAAAAACAAGGAAGACCGCCCATTACGAGATTGGGCAGTCTTAATAAAACTATAATGTGAATATTATATTGCTTTTTGAGCATGGGCCTGGTGTTTTAAATCAACCCATTCAGTGCCAGTTAAATGGAACAGTTTTCAGTTTTTTGCAAAAAAACACCAAAAATCACTGGCACAGAAATTTAAATTGATACTGTTTTGGTCCTGGTAAAGGCCTAGGCCTAACGATCTTGTTTGTAAAGAAGGAAAGCTTGAAATGTTTGAGTGATCACTACGCACCTGAGAACAAATGCGGCAGAACAGAACTTTTTCTGACTGCTGTCGTCAACTACAGTCGACAATGGCAGTGAAATATTTAATGCATGCAGGATGTCATCCAGCGGGTGGATTGGGGTGTTTACAACACGCAGAGGTAGAAATGAAATTGTCTTTGTAGCAGCATATTAAAATTATTTGCGAATATGTGACCCGCTCTGGCAAAACCAGTCGCATGACGCTCTTAGCTTGGCAGGTTGAGACCAAATGTTTGTCACTTTCAGTATTGTCTGGCTGTTGTGAAATCTGAAATACCCGGTAATCTATTTCTTCCATTCTCTCCTAGTGTCATCTTAGTTCGTTGAGGCTCAACTTCTGAGCGCAAGAAACGCGACTGCTTTTGCCAGAGCGGGTCACATATAAGTTTATTGTTATTCAAGTAATTCATTTTCCAATAATTTGTAACAATGAGACATGAGTGTGATTACAAGTACATGTAGATAGCGGACAGTTTACCGTATGTGCATGTCCTACACTGAGCCACATTTTGGCGTTTTTGTGTTTTGGTACTTTTTTATTTGTTTTTGTGCTCCATAACCAATGCATAACCAGAAGACAAGTGCTTTTAACTCATGAATAACTGCCTGGTGAGGATGGCTACATGTATACTAGTACATGAAAAGGAATCTTGAAAGGAACCTTTTTCATGCGAGTTCATTGAGGAGATTCCTGTCTTATGGTGACAAGAATTTCAAAGCGTGCTGTTATCATTGACATTGAATACATGTATAAAAATTTCTTGGGAGTGTTTCTCATTTCTTCTTACTGATACATGTAGTACCAAAAATGTATGTGCAGATATAAATTTCTGGTAGTGCAGTTGTAATTCAATTATACCAAGATATGAAATAAAATACATTCTTAAATTTCGTTGCTGCTTGTTATTTTCAGTGTCATAACTTACTTGGTACAGTCGTAAGTCCTGCGTGACCTGTGTCCTGGATATGTCCTGAACACTCCGCTTCTCATCCCAACGTATGTCCATTTCACTTGTTCAATCGATTCAAAAGCTCGTGCTTCCCAGACTTCCTCAATCGGCTGACTGATCAGGACGTCAGCACTGAAATATTAACAATAGTGATTGCAAAATATTTTCCTATATGCAAGACGGCAGAGGACAATAGTTTGCACACTTCCGTAACTTACGGGAGCTTCGTGAATAAGGTCCCAGGACCAGGGGCCATATGCATAAAACTAAAGTCTAAGGATTTCACTTTACCAAGTGCCATACTTAAGGTGTATGCATAAAACAAACTAAGGGCATACTCAGCTAAGGGCAACCCTTAACTAAAGTACCGGTATTTCCAGGAATTGTGGTGTCAGCCAATGAAATTTCAGTATTCAAGGGTTTCCCAGATTTCTTGAGTGTTATACTTAAGGTTTCTCAAATGTAGGCTGCATGTACATGAACATGATTCCAGGCAATGCTGTAATGCACATTTTAGTATGTTAGGAACTGTGTAAAGTGGCTATTAACGGTGGAAAACAAAAAAGAGGTTACCAAATTGGTAGGACAGAAAAGGGGATACATGGTCTGTCAAATCAAAATCCTTGGCACAGTTCAATGTTATCCCACCCTAGCCTAGCACATAATTTCCCCGGCCTATTTGGC
>NMRB01000429.1:346147-376060 GCA_002633025.1 Notospermus geniculatus | reverse complement strand
TAAGAACTGCGGCTGGTTCGTTACATTTATCGAACTTTGACCTCTGTGACCTTGAAAAGTAGGTCAAACCAAAAACCCGATACATGTATCCTTATTAGATACACCTATGATAAAAATTTGGAGATGATCCAGTCATTAGTTAAGGAGTTATTGCACTTTTTGTGTTTTTCGTTTTGACCACCTGGAGGCCAAACCAAGAATCGAATCGGACCGAAACTTGGTGTCAAGTGAATTTTGATACGGACAAGTAAAAGTCCAGAAGTGGTTGTCCTGCGGACAAGTAAAGAATCATCATTTTTCCATTGAAAAACCATTTGCGGGCAACTCAAAAAGCAACATGGGCAACCAATTGCAAAAGGTTGCCCGGTGGACAACTGGACCGAAGAGCTAAAAATCAATCACTGGTCAAATTTGTGATATTTTTTTACTTGTTCTGTCAATGTCAGTGCGGTCTTTGCAACTCGTGGTACCAAAGAATGAGTACCCTGCATCATGTCAGGTTCATGTCTATGCCCCTCCTATAAATTAAGTTTGTTGGATTCATAATCAGTGCACTTTTAGCTAATTAGTTGCATCACGGACGTGACATGTTTGATGTCACGTCTGTGACTAAATTAGCAAACTAAAGCTATGTTTAGCTGACACGGTAATGCGGATTGTGGAAGCGGAAAATGCAATGCATTTTCATATACAACATACCGTTCCACCGGGGATTCCGCATCCCTATGTACTGCATGCCGGATGTCTGGTTAATGTCGCTTAACACTTGCATTATCATTAGTCACAATCAACTTAATTCACACCAGGGGCGTAGAAGGACAAGAGGCTGACATGATGCAGGGTATTTCATCTTTCCGTGGTTCCAAAAGTCAAAAGTTGCAGAAACAGCACTGAATAAAAATAAGTGAAAGAATGTCACATCCAAGACCATGGACTTGCCCTGCTCTGCAATACATGTACTGGTACTTCAAGGAAAACCATTTAGTAAAGTCTAACAGCCATTATCTCTAATGATTTTCCTCAGATAATGGATAAAGTCAAATTAATTTTTTTACGTCACTCAGCAAATTCATTTTCAAATCCCACAAATGAAACTGTGCTTCAATGCGAGCCCATTTTGGTATTTCATTTCATAATCACAGAAACAAAACCAGAAGATTATATTCAGGTAGTACCATCAGTGCATCCTGGATCTACACCCCCCCCCCTCCCGAAGACCACAGCATCTTACCCAAAAACATACAGTTCTCATGATTTACGGTATTCATGAGCCAGCAGATGCCAGACGCAGAAACATGTATGCCCGAGAAATGCACAGTAGATTTCATCGCCTGAACAATATCTCCTGGATTTAGTCAAAATAACAACGAACCAAATACAACTCGTATCCACTTTCATCAGTAAGTCCTTGTTCGTTGAACGTAGTCCCTGATTGACCTGCTTATGTGATTCCTCGAAGTTTCAAACTTGCAGTATGCAGTATTTGTATCCACTGACATGTCCTGAGCTGAGTCGGTATTCCATAATATTCCAAAATGATTTCTCGAAACTGGATTCCAAAGTTATTCTTCCACATCATATCATCTGATGATACCAAGAGCTCTTGTCTAAACTTCTGCAATATGAAGCACAAATCAGGCATAAAACATTTCAGTTAACATCAAATTTCAATGATACTGATAAGCCGCGTTCACACTGGATACGAATTGAAAGCGAATTCCCCGATTCGTATCCCGGAATTCGTATCGAGTTGATACATTTTAAGGGTGTCTGTTCAGCTATTCAAACCGATCTCAATGTGCATTGAATTCGCTTCAGCTTGTCCACACATAATATGATACAACGACACACAGTTTCTACTGAGGTTCAATTGATACACTTTGGTTGATACACATTCAGTTCGGTTAACAAACCGATTTCATTAAAGCGGTTTGGCGCGATGCCAAACCGATCTCAATCAGAACAGTTAGTACGTATTGGGGTTTTAATGCGCATTCAAGTTCGTATCAAAAGTGTAGTGTGAACACGGCTTTAGAGATATGAAGTAAAACGAACTTGGCAAATGGTGCTTTCATCACCCCAGCTTCACAATTTAATTACTAGTAATACTAGTAAGTATTTCTTGAATGTGCCAGCACTCCACAGCATGGTTTCCAGCAGTAATTTTTTGTGGTACTATTTTTTTCAAAAACCCGCAAAAACCTAGGAAATTAAAGAAAATGACTTAAGCCTGGCGCAGATCGACCTTGCGACTGGATGCAACTACCTGCAATGCCGTTGCCGGCAATGGTTGCGACTGGCTGAAAACAGTTGCAACTGATCAGTTGCACAAACAGGTCGATCTGAGCGGCCCGGCAACGCTATTGCCGACCGTTGCAGGTAGTTGCAATCAGTTGCACATGTTCTACTCGTTGCCGACCATTGCATCTAGTTGCATTCAGTCGCAGTCGATGTGCGCGCTCTGGCAATGAATTTCCTCGTTTGTGGTGCACATTAGACTGGTTCGTAGTCCCAACTGGCTCCGATGTTGGGACCGGGAACCAGTCTAGGTGCACAGCCATTTTGAATGTTTATCACATGACTCCCGAGTACGAGTTGTCCGTTCGGAAGACATCGACAATTTCCGTGTAGCATTCAGTTCAGTTGCATGTGTCGATGTGCGCGCTCCGGATTGAGACTGGTTTGTGCCACTTGTTGCCGCAATGACCAGTCGCAATCGATGTGCGCTGTCCGCTCACATCGACAGCGACTGTTGCAGGTAGTTGCATCCAGTCGCAAGGTCGATCTGCGCCAGGCTTTAGGCCTAATAGGGAACCCCGATCACGCAGACCACGCGAGAATATACGCGTGGGTTTGAACTGATAGTACACCGACGCCACCTGTTATTCATGACGATTCAAGGTGTGATTGGCCGTGCTTGGTGAACCGTATCTCTCGAACAATGAGCCTCTATAGGCAGCTGATAGGTGTCACGTCTGCTCTATCAGTCTCACGTGACCAATTGGCGCTCCCCATTCTTGTTCCTTTGAGGGTTCTAGCACTCTGGCGGAAAGACTGGCCACATACAGTAGCAATGGATAAACTCTGGGAGTGTCAGCAACTGCATGTATTGTCAAAGCTACATCCTATCAGTATAATCCACAACGATCAGCAAGGGTATCCAATTTTACCGACAAAATTAAATACAATAAATATATAATATAATTTTTATCCCCGTTATCCCCCTTCATTTGATAATGACAGAGACATCTTGCAAGACACACTAATTCCCACCACCACACATGTCAGATGAATAAAATCTAATAACAAGCCTGGCGGCGTAAATGGTTCACGTGGAAAGAGTTTGAAATAAAGAATGTTCGCACAAACACACAAAACTGCCTTCGATACAAGAGCACGAAGTACGCCTAAGTGCTCAACCTGATAGGCCTACTGCTACACTATAAAACAGTCCAATGGACAGAAGTTGTCATAGCCTACGCAAAGTGCATTCAATTCAGGCCAACACACCGACTGAAAAAAGTAAATCAACCCTCCCTCTCCATCATGATGAAACAAAACAAGCCCAACCCAGTACTCGCACAAAAAGGGTGAGTGATAATCCACGGCTCGTCGTAATGAAAACGCTCATAATGCACCATGGCTAAAGATAGAGACTGACCTCAAACCACTTCTAAATATAAATCCACGTGCTTCTCAACCTCGGCGCCACATCGAGATCGAACTAATTACACAAACCATCGTATAGGTATTTGCTCGTCCGCCCGTGAGCCCGAGATTGAATGTGTGCTCATCAGCCTCCGTCCCACTTTCGGACTCCGTCGGTAATAGCTGGCCTATGTAAACCCCGCATGGATTTTAACCAATCGGATTCATTTCTTAATTATGAAATCGGTAGAAAACCATAAAATGCCCGAAAAAACATATTAATCGCAAACTAATCGGTTTTATTATTAGCCCGGACACTACTAGGCATAAAAAGTAACATATACCAGCTTAATGTTTTGAAAGCCAATAATGATTTAGTGCCGAAAAGTGCGTCGAAAGCTCATTTTGGACCAAATATAATGGTCACTAAAGGGACTATAGCCCACGTGAACCAATAACTGAAAGTAGCAAAATACATGTATCAGTCACACAATACATCAGCCTGGCAAGAAATGCAGATTCTTAAAGAGAATTGAGAAGCTTGTAATTGTCATCAATCAACATGAAACTTAAAATCAATCACCCAAGGAAAACTTCAATTGTGACTCTTCAGGCAATGACTGGGGTGAGATAGCTCACTAAAATTTGCAAACAATTTCGCAGTCCCAAAAAACATACCTTTGAAAAATGATCCATTTCCCAAGTGACCGACGCTGTCATTACTGACCCTCAGGATGTAAAGCTACAGATTACACCACACGAGCCACAATGCAGCAGACAACTGGAGGTCGTTTCTTTTTCAATGATCTCCTTCTAATTTGTAGATTCTACTTCATCACTGAGGCCACATCTCTGGCATGTCTGGGTGGACAGACTGCAGACACATTAACCACAAAGTCAAGAAAGGTCCAAATATGAAGGAGTGTTGGCACGACACTGGTGGAATACATTCTCCCTGAAAAAGACAAGTCAAAACAATGTCCATTGAAACATTCAACTTCAGCTTACAATGGAGAACTTTGTTGGATGGTCTTTAAAAACAAGGCTCCATACATTAACAGTGTAAAGCTGGATACATATGGATGATGTAGGCTACAGCACAGTTCCAAGTAATCTCAATATCTGCTGATCCAATAACTAACTGGAACTTCCACGTACAGTCAACGAGCAACCAAATTTATCTTTGCACTAACGATATACCACAATCTCACCTCAAGCTTCATCTATGTTTTAATGCGGAAAACATGGAAGGGTCTGCCATATTGCTGGAACTACTTTGTTAGAAATGTCAAACAAAGTTTGGACTGGAGAAGACGGCCTCAATTCATACTATACACTGGAAGTGTTTGGGCAAAGAAGTAGTCCCCATCAAAGTCTAGTCAAGTCCTAAAAATGAAAAGGGAATAATGAAATGTCCAGGGACACTGTTGTGCTCACCTCTGTGACAAGTCTCTGTGGTTAAGTGAAACTGTGACTCTCATGGTGAATGTTGGAGGATCAGTCATGTCAGTACCGGTACAGATAAGATAAAGCTGAACGCACCAAAAAGTATTTTTATGATCTGATCAGTATCAGTCAGTGACAAGGCAATGGCGCCCGGCCAGAAGGAGTACGATTTCCAAATACAAGCCTGAATACAATTGTGTCAAAACTACTTTCCTTCAAGGTCACAGATGTCAAAAATTCTATTTTTCAAGATGGCCACCTGGTGGCCACATGTGAAGTCCGTTGGGACTGAAATTTTAGCAGAAATGTACAGGATACTTGCATAGATATTTAGACAACATTGAAACATCGTAACGATGAGATTTATGGCCAATTTTTTTTGTGGGTGTCTTTACCGTTACCGGTACTGTGTACATTTTTCTGAAAATGGCCCTCCTGAGTTATAGCACATTTGATGATTTTTGGTTTACGCCACCTGACGGCCATATTGGAAGTTTCATCAGTCCGAAATCTGATGTGCTTGTAAAGGTCATCTAGAGGGAGGTAAATATCAAGATTGAGCACTCTGGGTCAAGCCGTTCCTGAGTTACAGCACCTGGATGATTTTCAAGTTACGCCACCTGGCAGCCATATCAGATGTCCGATCGGGCCGAAACTCGGTATTTTTGAAGGTACCCCTTTAATACACGTTTATGCAAGATATGAAGATGCTCGGTGAAATAATGAAGAACTGTGGCAGGTTCGTTACTTTTGTGGAACTTTGACCTCTGTGACCTAGAAAAGTACATGATGAAAACAGTCCCTCTACGTTATACTCGTCGGCAACCCGAGTAAGCCTTTGATGTGTCGGGTGTAATTAGCGCACGGATGTGTTTGTTTTGGCAATATTGACCCAGGAAAATGATCGCGCCTGAGCCTAATATCTCTTTTGGTAATGGTCAGATAAGTCTAGAAGTTGCTTTATTCTTTTTAGAATGACTTTGTTATTTAAAAAAGCATTTCAAAATTTTGAAAACGACCCAGAAATAAGGAATTTGAAACAAGTTTTATCATGAGTCAGCGGCCGATTTTCCGTCTGCCATCTTGTTTGGCTCTTCCCGCAAACACCTAAACGCCCTTCATCGACCCTCAGGCAAAGCATGGGTATTGTGTGCGTTAATTGCCCCTTGATTGCCGTGGTACTCGACGATGTATGTGGGTCAATTGGTCATTGTTTGATGTGTTTAGAAATTCGATTCCATCTCATTAAACTAAAGTTTACCAACGTGCCAACACCGCCAGACAAGCATTAAAATCTGTTGTGGTCAGCGCCAGTAGTCCTCTAATAAAATTTTGTACCTAACTTCAGTCATAAGATGCACAACTTTGTCTTGGCATTTCATCACTTGCGCTGCTCTTGCTTAGCAAACTATTCAGCAGTGACAGTTTCGACGGAACATCCATCTAGGCCTACTTCAGGCGGCCTGACGATGTTTTGGCGGGAAACCCTGTGTAACCAGTGACTGGGAAGGCCACTTAATATTCATATGACCTGTATGACGTATACTGCATCATCCAATAAGTGAGAGATACCACACTGGGATTCCCCTGACTTCATTCTGGCAACTTATATTTAGCACACTATGTGCAATTCATGTTCATGATTTGAAACTTGGCATACACACGTTGCCGTTTCTGACCAGCTTTTGTAATACTGCTTGAAAAGTTGAGATCAGTATTTGAGGCACTCCCTGGCGTTCGATAATAGATCTGGGACTTGGGCAAAATGCAAAGCATGGGGGTTATTGATTTATTCATGATTTGGGGATTTTTTTTGACAAGTCAAGTGAGGAGAGCTGAGCTGTTTGTTGCTGCATATTACTGCAAACTTGCTACATAGTTTCATGTTGAATATTTAGGGTGGGCTCACTGGCTTCCAATATGGGAGTATATTTAGGAGAGCTATGGCTCTCCTAAGCACTCCTAAGTCATTTATCAACAGTTATTTTTAGCTGTCGCGCTTATCTGATGGGGCTATTTTGGTAAGTATTAAAATTTTCAAGCCCCTGATGCTGGCTTATCGGCCGTGGTCCTGGCCACTGGCCAAAACAGAGGAGACAACATATACAAAGGAAATGCTCTTAATTCACTTCGAGACCTTTGATTCGAATTAACTCTTCACACTATAGATGTCCCAAAACACTTAAAACGGTTTTTCGACGCTTATTCAATTGAATACATTACAATGACAAGACACTTTATATGCGGACATACTTTACTGCTACACCGGTGCCATAAGAGATCTCATGCCCCCCGATATCAGATACCCGCTTTCCCGCCTGAATAAAGATATCGTGACATAAGTTTCTGTCTGTCAGTGCCAGGCTGACCCTCTTGTTGGAAGGCATCTTATATCGGGTGAGGGGGAAGACATTCTATAACAGTGTCGCAATGCCGCTAGTGAAAAACCCCGGAGTTTTCCGGAATTGGTAAGGGATTGTGGCCAGTCTTAGCCTATCGGGGTCTACTCCGTCAAAAACTGCATACCTTATAGGAATCATATTTCTGACCACGCATGTTTAATGCTAATGTTTACGCTTACTGGGAGGCTGGTTTAAAAGGTTTAAATAAAAGAGATAAAAGCTTCGACAATTACCCCTTTCAGCAGACGTGATCGGTCATTCACACCTCCATTATCATGATTATTGTATGTGTCGACAGCAACAGCCAATCCTGATCACCGTACCAAAGCAGAGCAAACTAGTAACCAGACATGAGATTGACCGTCAAGCACAATCATGGAGGGCCGTAGGCCCGACCAGGGGCGGGCCAAAGGCCCGAGGGGGGGGAGCGCGAGGGGGGTGTTCCCCTTCGCGTGAGAAAATGTTGTCATTTGGGCCAATCTCGTAAAATCTGTACGACGGCATGTTCCACGCTAGAAATAGGTTATGTAATCCTTGGAGACTTAAATGCCTCTGCAGCCTACACAAGTGGACCAAGACCTTATTGGGAAACCACATTTCACTGCGCTGCATTAATCTGTCTGGCTTACAGAATGAAAAAACATGCTCAAAATGTCCCACCCGTGACATTTCCAACCCATGTTTACCTAGAAAAGTGTTCAAAAAGAACAAGAAAGCAGGGTTTGATTGTAACTTCTTGCCAGTTTTTAGATACACTGGTGTCCTTTCTTGCAGAACATGAAAAAGAAGTTTGGATTTTTGTCTGCTTCTGACTGCTAATCAAATAAAGGTCAATGTTCCAAAAATTTGTCCAAAATCTGTCCCACCCGTTACGCTCAATTTTTCTCCATGAAAGAGGAGAGACTCCTGCCCGACCATAATATCATTGGAATCATTGAGAACTCTACTAAGTATTTCAATGCAAGTTAGTGGGCTAAAGCAAGCAGGTGAGCTGGGGAGGCGCTAAATGTGACTGAAATCTGTGAAGGTAAAATGCGTTGTCCCACCCGTGACAGTCAATTTTCTCCTAAGGCAGGCATTAGATGGAGGAAATTCATACTGCGGTGGGTTTGGCAGTCACCACCCTACAGACATATGGCAGAAACTTCGACCCGTGGATAAAGGTATTCTGCTACGGGAACAAAATATGGTCGGTTGTCCCACCCGTGACAAGTCCCACCCGTGACTCCTAAATTACAAACTGCCACCTGCTTCTACATTTGACTTGTAATTTTCAGAGAGGGCTCATAAATGGTTTGTTACCATTATACTTTACGCGTTGGAAAGCTGCTTGGCACATCACATGTGATGCATGGCCCTTAATTAGTAATTTTTACTCTCAATTTTGACCATATTTTTGGGGCTTATACATTGATGTAAAAAATCTACTGCACCAGTGTACTTTATTGACAGCTTTGGAAAAGTCTTCTGCGATCCAACTTAGGTAGTTGTAATACTCTGTAGCCCCCCCCCCCAGAAAGTGCCTGAGGAAGACCCAGATTGGGGTTGAAAATTTGCAAAATTTAGAGACGACTTTTGTGTTATATCATTTTATGCGTCGATCTTTGTGCCTTACTTTGGATACTGTGTAACCTCCCAGTATAAAGGTACTGAGGGAAGACCTTCCAACTTGGACCACCCTTGGTGTTCTGTTTTGCCTTTTTTATTTTCTTTTTATAGTGACCTGTGATAATTTGTCGACATTTCATTTTTGTCATTTGTTCAGTTAGGGGTCGTTTGGAGACTTTTGACCCCCCCCCCTCACCCCTGTACACATGGCATACACATCTATGACGACCCCCTTGCCCCACGCAATACGACACACGCAAAAAATGTGAAATGACAGGGCTCCACCTAGCATTAGCGTTTGCAGCAATTTGCTACACTTTTGTTCTCAATTGGCTCCTAAAAATGGCATTTACGAGAATTTTCTTGAAAATCACAATGTTTTTGTGAGAATTCACTTGGTAGTGTTGATCAAGAAGACATTATTTGGCTTCCATCAATTTATAAAAGGTGCGTATGTAAAAATGCATACACACAGCAGATGCCCCCCCCCCCCGTACGCTCGCCATGCACATGGCTGACAACCCTCCCTCCCGCCCCCTAGCTGCGTATGTAATACTTGAATGATCCCTTATTGAATAAATTTCAGTTAAACAAAATTAATGGATATACATGTATCTTTTGCTTGTCCAGCATGTCCCACCCGTGACATGTTCCGAAATAAGTTTTAAGAAAACCCATCCCTGCATCAAACCCAACGCTTTTCCGTTGTTGGCGAAGGCAGTTTTGTGCAAAGCACTAAGTGGTCAAACACGGGATAACCACATATCCTGGCCTTGGAGCTGTTTTTCAGTCTTACAGGGAAAGTTCCACACCCAAACGAATTGAAATGTCCCACCCGTGACACTATAAAACGGTACTGCCATAATCAGAAGAAGTCTGTGGCCTCAATTTACCTACCAATGCATGGGCTAGGTCTTCATGAGTATTGACCACCAAGCAATAAAAAGATTGATTCCTTTTAATTACCAATTAAAGTGAAAAAGGCAATTGTCACGGGTGGGACAGAATTCTCACAGTGGGTTTCGGAATCTGCGCTGTAACAACTGATTCTTGAGGAAATCAGCTAAACGATATATGGTGCAACAAACTAGGGACATGTGTCCTTCACTTGACTAGAAACAGACCTCAGTTCGTTTGCACCGTTCGACCCTAAATTTTGCCTCCTCCGTCGTACAGATTTTACGAGATTGGCCCATGTATCACTTAAATTGAACATAAATAAATACATGTTGTTGTGAAAATAATCAGTGGTATTAATTTATACTAGCATGGTACCCGTGGCCAGCACATATTCACAGGATGCATGTGCCAGAGGATGGCATTTTGGTGGGCGCCTGTGTGGGGGGAATGTGTTTTGAGGGGGCCAACGCCTTGGGCAATAATCTAGGCCTATGGGAAGCAGATGGCAGCAGTTTTATGTGTTGAAGTTCCTGGTTATCACCCTGCATGGTTGAAGAAAATATTGGTGGGCATTGCAGCCTGGTTCCGTAGGCCACCGTTTAGATGGCATTGTATACGCAGCGCCGTCTCAACGGTGGACGACGGAAACAGGCCAGTGGGCATTGTAAATCATTGGAAGATTCTTCATGCATTTTATTCGCTGAGGGGTAACAAAATATGATGGCACCCGCTTAAGGACCACCCCAATGTCATTCTCAACATTCCCTGTGAAACTGGTGCCATTTCGATCAGAAACCAAGGAGGAGTTAGCGGTCGAACTTAAAGTGCCACCGTCAATTATAATATACGGGAAACTCCCACTTACCACATCGTCCCTTTTGCGTGGATAAAATTTTCTAAGTCCGAATTTTCCCTATTTCTATAGGGGATGTGGGTGGTAAAAGGAATGCTCATAATAGAGTTGTCGCTGAAAAGGTCGGTTCCATGTCCTACTGTGTGCTATACCGTATGACATGCCAAAAGCATGAATAACTATGGTCTTGTCAGTGAATACCAACTATGACACAACTTGTTGCTGTAGTGTTATTCGCCCTTCTGCGTGCTTGTGTTGGGTAATCATTAAGAAATGTGACAATGAGCCTGCATTTCCTACGCCAACAAAAGAAACTCATGTGCTGTGGTCAAGCGCAGGTACAGCATGGATGAATGGAGAGATGTCCATAGGCCTACAGCAGAAACTTTGTACAACAGCACGTTTTAGTACTGGTGTCAGTCTGGTCAATTTCTAATCAGCAGGTTTGTTTGAGGTTCTCAATGAAAAGGGAACACCGCAAGAGAGGACAACTTTTAAAAATTTCTTTGATCAAGTTCAGTCTGTTTGTTTAAGTTTTGCGAGGGTTCATTCCATCGTCCACAGGGCTGAGAACAATTCTAAACCCTCCGTCTTTCTCTCCATCGTTCTCCAAGTCATTTTACTCAAATGTAATGAAAATTTAGGTGAATTGACGATAAAACATTAATTTCGGCATCTTAAATTGAACCAACTGACACCACGAGCTGCCGTATATGGCGTCAGGACCGCCAGAATGGCGCAATAGAAATATGGGCCCCAGTCATCTCTGATGTTCCCAGTTGGATTCCGGGTCGGAGCTAGTACTCAATGTGATAGACAGGGCAACTCTCTTTAACACCGTAGGTTTCCACTGGAGTTCTGGTTTCCTCCTGCATTACAACAAATACAAGAGTCAATAATGAGCCAAGTTAGCATGGAGCTCAATGGTTCTCGACTCAATATTCTACGATTCAGGATCACGATTCTCGCCAACGTTACACCTGTCATAGGATTTAACGGCGGGATACCAAAGCTTGCATTCACCTCTTTTGTTGTAGCTGTGGGCCCAGTGCCCAGCTGACCGAAATGCACCGTGTTTACGCTCATAATGTAGTGACGAAATCCATAATTATCGCCTCCAATCCAGTGACCCAAACCCAAAGTTATGGTGGACATGTCGTGGTGGGCAACACCCATAACCCATGACAATAAGGCTCTTACATTCACACCACCACTCCCGCTAACAACAGTGACCAAAATTGAACTTAGAAAATTTTAGGCCTGGATGAAACGATGTGGTAAGTGGGAGTTTCCCGTATCTGCCCCACTAAAGCCTAGTTTATACTTCGACGCACGACCATCGCTGGCGACCAACGCGTGATCTTGCGTTCGACGCCGACCCCCTTCGTGCGATTTGGTCGGCGTCCGATCGCGAGGCTGTTATTACTTGAGTCATTTCATAACCGGTCGCCGTCGCTAAAGTACGCTGGAGTATGAATCAATTCCGCGAAGTCGGCGTCCAGATTTGATCGGGCGTCGGACGCCGATGGTCTTGCGTCGAAGTATAAACTAGGCTTAAGGCTATCTAAAGGTATCAACGTCGAAAAATTCTGCTGAAAGTTGCATTTGACAGAAGGGATTTTGTGAAGGCATGTTTTATTCTACTTTCTTGTTTGCACGATTTCATCGAAAATGTTTATATCACTGTGTTCTACTCATCGAGGCCTTTCATAATATATCCTGTTATTTCTACTATTCTATGTATGTGATTTTGGGGCACTTTTATCAAACTTATGTTGCCTATGCTTGCAACACCTTTGACAGAACGCATTGAAACCAATGGTCATGCTGGTAGGCCTAGACAAAAATCAATGGCCATTGAATAGTTTGCGGGATTGACGGAGTATCAACAGGCTGTGCACTGGTCAACTACCAGGAATCCAATGAACTGACGCAGCCTATTATGGAAATTGACCCTGCATGACAAACACGACCTTCATCCAAGACTGGGTTTCTTTACTCATCGTGAAAGAGAAATGACAACACTCAGCTTTCATTCACCACCACAACTGCACAACAGTGCAGAGGCCTGGGTCAAAGGTGTTGCACGCGTGGCCAAAAATATTTTGAGAAAAGTGCCTCAAAATCACATTTCTACACGGAATAGTTGATATTTTAGGATATATTAGATGAAAGGCCTCGATTAGTAGGACACAGTGATATAAAAATTTTGAATGAAATCATGCAAATAAAAAAAGTAGCAAAAAACATACCTTTAAAAAATTCCTTCTGCCAAATGCAGTTTTCAGCGGAAGTTTTCGACACTGATACCATTGGATAGCCAGGCAAATTTGCTACTATATATGTCGCGACCAATTTTCTCCACCCCATTTTCAGGGCCTGATAATGCCTCGGCCTGGGCCCTGACACCTTTATATATTGTAATTTAATTTTGCTTCATTAATAATAAAATCTTAAACTTGAACTATTGGTTTGAAGATATTCAAGATAAACTGCTGTCCATTTACTTCTGGCCATGAGTGTACATGTAGGCCGCCCTCGATTGCGCTTATCCTTTTTTGTCACTTCTACTGCAATGCAACATTTTGACCCATCCTGGGGTGTCCACATCCTGAGAATCTCAGGTCATTTACGGTCGTACCCTCCCTCAATGCCCTGAGGACATCCACCCCGTTTCGGTGGGGAAGACGGACATTCCTCAATCCAGTGACCCAAACCCAAAGTTATGGTGGACATGTCGTGGTGGGCAACACCCATAACCCATGACAATAAGGCTCTTACATTCACACCACCACTCCCGCTAACAACAGTGACCAAAATTGAACTTAGAAAATTTTAGGCCTGGATGAAACGATGTGGTAAGTGGGAGTTTCCCGTAGATTCGCAGTGCACATCAAGTTAAATGCACCGCATGTTTGGCACACAATGACGTCAATAGCAGGCTTAGAATCTTGGCCAACACACCGTGTTGACTTTGCATGGCACATCAGGTGATATTTTATGAACATTATGACATGATTCGCATGACATAATCATATCAGTCCATTTTGTACCTATTGTCATCAATTGTCAATCGATCGTCGTCAATGGTCAGCAAACGTCATCGATCATCATCATCGATCAGTCGTCATCGTGGTCATCTAATGTCATTGATCATCATTGATTTCATTGATCGATCATCATCTATTGATTGTCATCGACCATCATTGATGGTCATCAATCACCGTCGATCGTCATCTGTTGTCATCCATTGATCGTAATTGATCATCCTCGATCGTCATTGATCATCATCGATCGTCATTGATCATCATGTATCATCATCGATCGATTGGTGTCGATCGTGATCGTTTATCATCAATCGTCGTCAATCAATTGTCATCAGTCATCATGTATTGTCATTGATTGATCATCGATGGCGTTCGATCACCATTGATCGATTGTCATCAGTTGATCCTCATTGATCAATCCTCATCGATCAATCCTCATCGAACGATCATCTTCTATTGTCTTCAATCGTGATCGATTGTCATCTGTCGTCTTCGATTCTCATTGATCATTTTCGATCATCATCGATCGTCTTCAATAATCTTCAATTGTCCTCAATAATCTTCAATTGTCATAAACCTCATCAATCGATCATCATTGGTCGTCATTGATCATCATTGATGGTCACTGGTCATCAGCATCGATCACTCATCATCAGTCATCATCGATCGTCATCGACTGATCATCATCGATTGATTGTCATCGATTATCATCAATCGTCATCAATCACTATCGATCGATCATCATCGATTGTCATTGATTGATCATAATTGATCGTCATCGATTGTCATTGATCATCATCGATCGATTGGTATTGATTGTCATTGAACAGTTGTCATCGATTGTCATCAATCATCACGGACCGTGATTCATCGATCATCATTGATCAACTGTCATTGATTGACCATCATCCATCAATCGACATATCGATCAGCATCATTGACCGATTGTCATTGATCGTCATCGATCGATCGTTATCTATTGTCTTTGATCATAATCGATCGGCTTCAGGCATCATCGACAGTCCAACATCATCTTCGATCATCAATCGATCATGATGGATCGCCATCGCACGACTGTTACGAGTAATGCATTTCAACGCAATGATTTAACTTGGTCAACTTGACGTGCCATCTTACGGTGATCCCAACGGCGCAACGTCATTCGCCAGTTCACCACGATCACGCATCTGTTCACGTGGACAGCTTGTGGAAGTAGCCAGCTGACCAATCATCGGGCTCCGATACTTGCTCACCTGGGAACACTGATTACTAATTCATTTGTGCACAGTTTGAACCAATCAGAGCATGAGATGATTCATTATGATCAGATCCCGCAGCCTACATCTTAAAATGTTGCCGTGGATGGTGTTAATGATTAAAATGTTGTGTGAAATCATACAAATGGTATCAAAAGGTATGTGTAAGCGCATCTTGCACCTAATATCGCTCTGTTTTATGCCGGGTCCGAGTTCGAACAATGCGATCGGTGTTTTCTCACAGCCACGACGCCGTGACCTAGATCACGTCGATATGCAAATGAGTGTGAATGTATCACAATGTAGCAATTTGCTAGAATGCGTGGCTGTAACAGTCGTGATCGATTGTCATTGATCATCATCGATTGATCATCATCGATCGATTGCCATTGATCAATTGTCATTGAACGTCATCGATTAATTGTTATCTATTTTATTTGATCATCATCGATTGTCTTCAATCAATAGTCCAACATCATCAATCGTCTTTGATCATCAATCGATCATCATCGATCGTGATTGATCATCATTAACCGTCATTGGTCATCATCGATCATCATTGATTGATCATCATCATCAATCGATTGTCATTGATCGATCATCATTGTTCTTCATTGGTCGATCGTCTTCTATCGTCTTCGATCATGATCGATTGCCGTCTATCGTTTCTGATTGTCATTGATCAGTTTCGATCGTCATCAATCGTCTTCAATCATCTTCAATTGTCATTGATTGTCGAGCATCATCGATCATCACCTATTGTCTTTGATTATCAATTAATCATCATCGATCATGATGGATCATCATCAACGATCATCGACTGTAATCGATCATCATCAATTGATCATCATTGATCGTGATCGACCGATTTCATCGCTCATCACTGATCGATCCTCATCGATCAATCGTTGTCGATTATCTCGATCGATCGTTATCGATCGTCATTGAGCGATGATTATCATCGATGGTCATCGATCACCATCAATTGTCATTGGTCGATCATCATCGATTGAGTGTCATCGATCGTCATCAATCACCATCGAAAATCATCGATTTTCATTGATGGACCATAATTGATCATCATCAATCATTATCGATCATTATCGATCGTAATCGTTTGATTGTGATTGATCGATCGTCATTGATCAATCGTCATCAATCAATCGTCATTGATCATCATCGTTTGTCATCAATCGCCAAGCTATTATCACCGATCATCTCTGATCGATCGTCTTCTATTGTCAATCGATCGTTATTGATCGTCATCGATCCTCCTCGACGGCCGACCAATAGTCACGAATCGTCATCAATTTACTATCATACGGTATGCGTGAGGTCTAGGCATGCTGTATATATTGCACACCGTTTTTTAATGAGGCCGACCATCCATCATGTCCATGCCGATATGTGTTGAAGGGCAGTGTACATTTATGCATTATCTGGCACACGTGCGTAGGCCTACCTACCATCACTGACCATCTGCCGTACCCGGCCTGGCACATCACAAATCATGGACATTGGCCTATGCCGATGAATTTGGATGGTCAGATAGGCCTGTCGGTTATTGCAACTTATATTCCGGTTTGCACAGTTTTCACGGTTATTTTCGAAGATAAATTGGCATACCTTGCGCTCGAACATGTCCAATAGTGGGGAGGTTTCGAAATCAAACGATAAACCAAACTTTTACGACAACGTTATTTTTCATACTACACATTAACCACATTTTGCATTGCATTTTCGGTACAAGTTGTCGTTAACGTTTACGTTTATCGTTTGATTTCGAAACCTCCCTACTGTGTCATTCACCAACGAACGTGAACTCGACTGACGGAAAGAACAACACAACCTCGCCACCTCTTCCGTGAGGACCGTTAGTGCTCTCCTGTGGAGTTTTCGTCTCATTGTCTTCGGGGAAGCGTCGGAAATGGTCGGCAATTTCCGTAGGCCTTCGGCTCGTATGTTTACATTTTTATCGTGGAGAAAATGCTTTCAAAGTTCACTTTCTTGGCGAAAGTTTACATTGAGAAGGGGAGGTTTTGTATCCAAGACTGTACTTGAAAGATGTGTGAAGGTTTGAAAGTCACATATTCAGTAGTTGTCTTTATTTCCGTGGAAGTTTGTTCTTTTAGTAGTATAGATTCATTCCATAAAATACCCAAACTGCTCTGATGGTGGCGCCATCTCGCAGCGTGTGTATGTACTGCATGTCAAGCGGTTTGTCCATTGAACCATACCGGTAGCATGGGTGGTCCATCAGAACGCCATATACTGTTCTAAGGTTGGTGGCTCCATACTGAAGAATGTGCCAGTGACGGATGCATATAGACATGTGTGGCAATTTGCCATCAACGCACCTACAATATACATTTTGCCAACAGACTGTAGGTAAAGCTTCAAATTCTTTTTGAAGTCCAGAAATGCAAAATTGTTGACAATTTTACCGAATTGCCATTCAACACATTCACGTACGGCACTCATCCGTCTGTTGAACATCCTTTGTTCTTGAGTGAGTAGAGCACCTTTGAATGGTGCTAAAAGCTGCCGTCTTATTGGACAGGCAGGGTCTCCGTACAAACACATCGGTGTATGGTCCTCATCGTTCAGGCGGAAGTCTGCTGCATCTAAGGCTAAGAATCCATTCACGCGATTTTCTTGCCGCAGACGCTCGAAAGCATTGTTTGTTTCCGCCGCGTTGATTGTGGACAAAGGATGCGACATCGCGCGGCACGAAAATCGCGTGAATGGATTCTTAGTCTAAGTCCTCAATCAAGCCACTCATTCGTAGCATGCCAGAATCGTGCCGCCTCCCTTCAACCGGGCCATAGAGGTTAACTATCAGTCCGTTAGGAACAACGACTGATTGGAATTTTACACAGTGAACTCGCTTGTGTCCACTATAGCAGACTCTCTGGTTCACTGTTGGGTGACAAATTGGTCTTGGAGTGCCGTCGATGAATCCCCAGCAGTTCACGAGAGGAGCACCCTTTTGGTGGATGGCATCGGCAAAGGCATGAAGTGTTTCTATGCCCATCCATGGGTTCTGTCCTAGGTCGGTCAGCTTGGCATGGAATCTACCGTATATGTCTGCGAGAACTGTTGACACTATTTGAGATAACGTGCATTTCGGCCTTCCAAAAGTCTTCTCCAGCTCACAGAGTCTATTTGGGTATGCTAGACGGCGCAGAAGTACACATAAGGCGTCCTGTCCTGTCACTACTGTCCGCTCAGCACATGTATAGACTGGCGGTAGGTCGAGAGCAGTAGCAAGGCGGGGGATATCTTGTTTCTCAAACCGAAATAACACTTTGCATTGTTCTTCTGACAGCTTGGCAAGGTTAAATCTAGATTCAGTTCTGTCAAAAGTTGATTGGAAACGCGATTTTGATTCATTTAATGCATAGAGTAAAAGTTCATCATCGTCTGCAAGCAGCGCCAATTCTACCAATTTCGAATCTGCCGCCATATTTACTACAGTGCCGCCGATAGGGAAAAACTTAAAGTACGATATCTCGACCGACGTTGCCAAATCGAACTACGTCGTACCGAGACCGAGAACGCGATCGGGATGACGCAACGTCGCGCTATCCCGATCTCGATCTTGGAGCCGGGATAGCCAAACCTGTCTATTGTCATCACGCATACATTAATCGGGAAAACCAATCGGACGGGTAGATAGGCCCAACACGTTCTGTATTTTTATAAACCCTGATGAAATGCTTTGCGCAATCCGGGCACTTGAACGATATCTTAGCGAACAAACTCTATCGGGATCACTTCCACACGACAGAAATCCACTATCACGCAATCTTTCGGACAGTTATCTATTGCTGTTATACAGTCACTAGCTGAACAACTTCCACTGGATAGTCTTTGGACAGTTACTATCTGACAGTGGTCTTTCGACAGAAAACTGCCACGCACAGCCGCACCTGTACAGTCACTAGCTGAACAACTTACATCAGAGCAATGGGGAGTCGCACCATCATTATGCTCCCCTCTGAGGGTTTTAAAATACTGTCTAGTGTAAGTAAAACGAGGGGATCCAGATAGACGACTTTTTGTATCGGTAACAGGGTTTTTGCTAAAATTTAAGCATTTTTCCTTGAAAAGTGCGATTTTTCAAGTGTCGAAAAACCCATGAAAAGTGCTTAAATTATAGCAAAAACCCTGTTGCCGCTGCAAAACACATTCTCATCCATCACTCGGCCCCCTCGTTTTACTTATACTGTAAAAAGTGCTAATGAAAGAACGCTAACTAATCTTCCTTTGCGTCAAAAAACCATGAAAAGTACCTAAAAAGTAGCAAAATTGCACTGCCGCTGCCTAAAACCTTTCACATCTTCCGTCTGGATCCCCCCCAATATACATATACTGTATATTCCTACTGAATAAATGGCCGTGCCGGAAGTTTACTGCGTTAAATGTAGAAAATTCACCTCAAATAAGGGGAAAGCAATTATTCATAAATTAGCTGGTGGCAGAAAATATTTGATAGTTAAGTGCGCTATATGCGGGAGTAAGAAAGCAAAGTTTATTTAGTAAATAAATGGATAAGGAGCAATACCTTAGGGAATTGTATTTCAATCCTAAAAGTTCAGTTGCTTACTCAAATATTGCTCAAATTTGGAAGAAAGTAAAGTCTGATAGTAAGTTAATCAAATACAAAGAATTAAATCCCCCCCCCCCCTATTTTTGGCAGACCAGTGATTTTTTTTAGCAAGAAAAATTCAGTCACATAAAAATTCGAGTTTTTTGCTCTCAGATGCCAGGAAAATGCATCTAAAAGCACTTAAATTGTCAATTTTTTCTGGGGGAGGACTCGGCTCCGCGGTCCCGGTTCTCACCACCTCCGTCGAGCTACGCCCCCCCTTTCTGTCGACTCTGGATCCGACCCTGCTTGAGTGAGTAGAGCACCTTTGAATGGTGCTAAAAGCTGCGGTCTTATTGGATACGCCGGGTCTCCATACAAACACATCGGTGTATGGTTCTCATCGTTCAGGCGGAAGTCTGCTGCATCTAAGGCCTCAATCAAGCCACTCATCATGCTCATTCGTAGCATGCCAGAATCGTGCCGCCTCCCTTCAACCGGGCCATAGAGGTTGACTATCAGTCCGTTAGGAACAACAACTGATTGGAATTTTACACAGTGAACTCGCTTGTGTCCACTATAGCAGACTCTCTGGTTCACTGTTGGGCGACAAATTGGTCTTGGAGTGCCGTCGATGAATCCCCAGCAGTTCACGAGAGGAGCACCCTTTTGGTGGATGGCATTGGCAAAGGCATGGAGTGTTTCTATGCCCATCCATGGGTTCTGTCCTAGGTCGGTCAGCTTGGCATGGAATCTACCGTATATGTCTGCGAGAACTGTTGACACTATTTGAGATAACGTGCATTTCGGCCTTCCAAACGTCTTCTCCAGCTCACAGAGTCTATTTGGGTAGGCTAGACGGCGCAGAAGTACACATAAGGCGTCCTGTCCTGTCACTACTGTCCGCTCAGGACATGTGTAGATTGGCGGGAGGTCGAGAGCCGTAGCAAGGCGGGGGATATCTTGTTTCTCAAACCGAAATAACACTTTGCATTGTTCTTCCGACAGCTTCGCGAGGTTAAATCTAGATTCAGTTCTGTCAAAAGTTGATTGGAAACGCGATTTTGATTCATTTAATGCATACAGTAAAAGTTCATCATCGTCTGCAAGCAGCGCCAATTCTACCAATTTCGAATCTGCCGCCATATTTACTACACTGCCGCCTATCGAGAAAACCGTAAAGTACGATATCTCGACCGACGTAGCCAAATCGAATTACGTCGTACCGAGACCGAGAACGCGATCGGGATGACGCAACGTCGCGCTATCCCGATCTCGATCTCGGGGCCGGGATAGCCAAACCTGTCTATTCGCTTGCTTACTGCTTTCCGCCCGCTGATTTCACCACGCTGCCGCTGAATTTTTGCTCCTCTACGCCAAATGGTGCCGTAGCCCCACTCGAACTACCGATACAAAACGCCAGAAATCGGAAAATTGTGCACACACAACCGCCGAACGCCCAATTCCCCAATATATTGTTACACCAAGTGAATTGATTTGTCCGACTCCGAGATCACCCGTCACTTCTCACAAGTTTCGTCCGTGAATCTACTCCTTAGCACTGCTACCATTGATAAAGTAAGTCTACATACCTTGGGTGCTTCAAATCAACTGCCGGACGCTGACGCAACGTTGCATACTAGTAAACATCCCTTGTTGAATTGACGTAGCGTTGTTGTACTGACGTTATCGCGGTGTGTCACGTGGGTGATCTCGGACATGCCAGAAAGTATTGCTCAAACAGGCGCCCTGTGTTAGGGACATTGAAATTTGCCCCTGGTTCTTCAGTCCACCCATGGGACAGTAAGCCGTGTTGCCTTGTACCTTGTGCCTTTGCAAGGGCAAGTAAAAGACCCCATCCAAGTGAGGAACATGAGTAGCTTGAGATGGGTAGTTATTAAGTACGGAACGGAACGGAACGGAATCGTGGTTGCAAACGGAATGTAAAAGACGGACCGACCTGTAAACTGGAACGGAACAGAGCTAATCTGATGAATAGCGCTGTGCTGTGATGTTGGGTTCGTTCTGTCATGTTGGTATTAAGCTCGATTCTTGGGTCGTGCCGTTTACTTTGTTGGGGAAGTGCTTTTGTGGTGGGTTCGATTCTATATTGGGGTTAATATGGAGTTCCTTTTTGCCATTGGGATGGTGTATTGCTTCAGTGGTTGATTTGATTCTTGGGTCTTGGCGATCACTCTGGTGGGGAAGGCCTACCCCATCCCAATAAACATCACGGCCAGTATAGAATCGAACCAACGACTAAATCACTACACCAACATAGATATTGGCAAGACCTTAGAGTTGAGCTCACCACAAACATGATAGAACGAACCGACATAACAGCACGGCACTGTCCATTTGAAGTGAAATGAAGATTAACTTTTTTTTCCGTTCCAGTTTCAGGCTCAGTCCGTATTTTACATTCCGTTTGCAACCACGATTTCGTTCCGTTCCGTTCCGTACTTAATAACTACCCGCTTGAGATGGCCTCGTCCATACTACCTGGGCCAATAATGCTTCGCTTGCTCTTGACAGGCTGTTCTGAGTGTTCGACCCCGGGGCCTTTCCCTTCCCCTCTCCTTCCCTCCCCTCCCCCGTGCAGTGTACGGGTGCATCCAGTAGGGTAGGGTCATTATTAGCTGTTCTACCCCTAACATGATAGTAAAAGTAAAGTCGTCTCTGAATTTTGGAAATTTTCTACCGCAACTGGGGTCTTCCTCAGGCACTTTCATTTCACTTTGGGATCTCTACTAGAAAGTGCCTGAGGAAGACCCCGGTTGGGGTAGAAAATTTGCGAAATTCGGAGACGACTTTACTTTTATTTTCATTTTGTGTGTCGTTTTTTGTGCTCTATGTTGGATATCTACCCCTACATATATAATTATGTACAGGTGCATATGTTAGGCCATATTTAACATGGCCTAACATTATGCACCTGTACATATGTTTGGGTTAGGGTTATTGTTAGCTCTACCTATTCTAACCCTAACCTGGCCCTACCCCAATCCCCAACTGGGCAATTCTCCAGTAGAGAATGGATATTACAAAATCAAATTTTTATTTTCATCTTTGATATTACAGCTCGTTCAGATCAGCAAAAAATCTAGGAGATTCAGGCAACACTGCTGAAAATTATAAGGTGCGTTCACACTGAAATCGATTTGAAGCCGATTTCCGCAAAACGTTCTACGGAAAACGGTGCGTGTGTGACCCACCCGTTTTCACACCGTTTTCAAATCGATTCAGAGACGCGCCACACTCAATTCGCATTAAAAATGTGCCATCTGTGAGCTCCCGTCTCAACCAGGCAGGGCGGATCAAGATCATGTACGAAAGGACGAAAGGATGAGATTTGTCGTGCTTCAAGGCTTTCAATTAGGTTCTGCACTGTTCTGCAGTCCTGTTGTAACCACCACGTGTTTGCAGCAATTCTTAGATCGGGATGTTGCGCCGTCCATGTTGGCCAACTGTTCATAAATCTGCTCGTCTCGCCAGATGGAAAGTAATGCAAGCCTATCTTGCCCGTTGCCAGCCGTGATCCAAACGGAGGAAAACCCGAAAAATTGATGATATAGTGCCACCGCCTAGCGATTTTTATCAGTGAAAACAGACGCCAAACCGTAAGCACAGCAGAAGATGGCCACTGCGCCTGCGTAAAATGCATTCAGGGCGTCACACACAAATCGATACCGTTTTAACTGAACCGGTTTGGCTTAAATCGATGTGAAAACGCATCAGTGCACCGTTTTCGTTAAAACGGTGTCAAATCGATTTAAAGGGTCTCTAGTGTGGCACCTTAAAACGATTTAACCTTTTAAATCGGTTTGAAACCGTTGTAAAAGCCTAGTGTGAACGCACCTTTAGTTTCATTCACCACCACAGCTCACAGTAGTGCAGAGGCCTGTGTCAAAGGTGTTGCACGCGTGGCCAAAAATATCTAGATAAAAGTGCCCCCAAATCACATTTCAACACGGAATATTTGAAATTTCAGGATATTTTATGAAAGGCCTCGATGAGTAGAACACAGTGATATAAAAATTTTGAATGAAATCATGCAAATAAAGAAGTAGCAAAAAACATACCTTTACAAAATTCCTTCTGTCCAATGCGGTTTTCAGCGGATTTTTTCGACGCTGATACCAGTAGATAGCCAAGAAAATTTACCACTACATATGTCGGATTCAATTTTCTTCACCCCACTGGTTTGGAGATATTCAAGATAAACTGCTGTCCATTTACTTTTGGCCATGAGTGTACATGCATCTCTTTGTCATGATTATACTATTACATGTATGTCCAAAGCGCTGAGCACATGGTCCATGGACCATTTCATACTAGTTCGCGGGGATTCGCCCGCCTTAAGCCTAGTTTATACTTCGACGCACGACCATCGGCGTCCGACGCGCGATCAAAATCTGGACGCCGACCTGCGGGGATTCGCCCGCCTTAGGGTGAGTTTATACTTCGACGCAGGACCATCGGCGTCCGACGCCCGATCAAAATCTGTATGCCGACACCATTAGGTCGGCATCCAGATTTTGATCGCGCGTCGGACGCCGATGGTCGTGCGTCGAAGTATAAACTCACCCTAAGTCGCCACAGTGTGACAGGGGCTTTAAGCATGGCGCACACGGGCGACTAAAGCCTAGTTTATACTTCGACGCACGACCATCGCCGGCGACCGACGCGCGTTCTTGCGTTCGAGGCCGACCCCGTCGTACGATTTGGTCGGCGTCCGATCGCAAGGCTGTTATTACTGGAGTAGTTTCATAACGGGTCGCCGTCGCTAAAGTACGTTGGACTATGAATCAATTCCACGAAGTCGGCGTCCAGATTTCATCGGGCGTCGGACGCCGATGGTCTTGCGTCGAAGTATAAACAAGGCTTAAAACGGGGGGCGACTACAGATGCGACTACTACGTCGCATGCGATAATTACCTTTGAGGTAGATCAGTGATGTCATCCGCGACATCTATGATCTTCCAATGAAGCATTTGTCGCATACGAGTCAACAAAAACAAAAACAAAAACTAAAAATATGTTCAGTCGCTGCTGTGGTCGCAAGGCCGGTCGCCAAGAAAACCGCTCGAAAAATCGCCCGTGTGCGGCAGGCTTCATCCTTTTCAATCGCTTGAGATAGGGAGTTTAACACATCTTTGAGTAATAACTTCAAGTTCAGATGAAGAAGTCAAAAGTGGTCTCTCTCCAGTATAGATCTTGTCCGCAAGAAGATAGGTGTCTAAAAAAGATAAATAAAATTGTGTTAGTCTAATATACAGCCTTCAGGATTTCGTGGCACTTTAAAAGGTGTTCCAGAAAAAATTGCCCCGACTACAGAGTTTTCAAGAAAATGGGGCAGTAAAGTGAAACTAGTGGTCACAACCCAACTTTTCGACAGTATCGCCTGTAGGCCTATTCATTGAACATCTTTTTTTCACCACACCTTGACAAACATTTTAATAGAGAAAAGTTATCAGTGTACATCGGCCTTTGTGTGCTCATCGTCAAGCCGGTAGGCCTATTCAAGTTTTGGAATGCGCGTAGGATATTGAGTTACGTGGCCGACTGTTAACATGAATGGCACGGGGGTGGAGATTACATGCCAGCAGACGGCTGACAGCCAATGGCGAAGACAACGAAAAATGAATGACAGTAACATTACTGGCCAGATGGCGTAAGCGCATAACGTAACTTTTGTAGGCCAATCACATGCATGGTAACAACCCGATCCGTTTCGTTCGTTTTCGTTCGTCGACTTTTGTCCTTTACCCAGTCGAACGCATCGAATACCCCCTCCTATTACCGCCGAATCGGTTAATGTCGTCCTGGGTATAACAGAAATATACCCAGGTTCAATGTCGTCCTACAAAACTATACCCTGGGTATAGTTCGATCTACAAAAGTATACCCAGTACCGTAGCTTTGAGCCTACACTGCCAAAAAAGTAGTGTTAACCCAACACCGAAAAACAGTGTATAAGTCCCGATAACACTGAAAGTCGGTGTTAAAAGTGGTGTTAGCCTCTCCTAACACCGAGAATGAGTGTCAACAAAATCCTTAACACCGAAAAATAGTGTCATTGTTTTCCTAACACTAAATATAAGTGTTGAAAACGGTGTTAATCTCTTGTAACACCTGAAGTCGGTGTTAAAATTGGTGTTAAAAAGCCTTAACACCGAAGAGCAGTGTCAAATAAAATGCTTAACACTGAAAAACAGTGTAACTGGGCTGGCAACACCATATTATAGTGTCAGCCGAAGAATGCTTATACTTTTGAAAGCATGTTCTTTCAAGACTTGTACATGGTACAACCAGTCATGCCATGCAGTGTAACATATGCTAGTACCGGTACAAGTGATAGTACAAAAAAACAACCAAACTTAAGCATTTTTAGTTAACCCACCACATATGGTAGGTGGCAGAATTTATTCATCTTACCACAGCCTTTATACATGGGAAATATGATTGTTTATTTCAGAAATAAAGAGCCTAACACAAACCTGTTTGTTGAATACAGGCCTTGCAATGACGTCATCCTAGCGACCGCGCTGAGGGGCAAAGGGTGAAGAGGTGTGAGCTGACCGTGACACGACTTGCGTGAAGTGCACCACGTCTTTGTTTGACGTTACATCATTGGGACATGCACGGCTCATTTCGCTGTGCTTCTGCAGCATGTTCCCCCCCAGCATGGCGGCTTGTGATGTCATTTGCAAGGCCTCTATAGTTCTCTTTTATCCTGTTTGAATCTCTTTAGTGAACTCGTCCTTTGTCCTACCATCATTCCCAAACTTCACGTTTGTTTTTTTAGGGAACATTTAGATGCTTGCCATTTCACAACTACCCATCCAAATTGTATACAGTCGTCTTAGTTGTCAAAGTGCACAAGTCATCACAATAGCAAATGTCCCGATTTTCCCCAACATTATTTCCAATTGAAAATGCCCCTGTCTGAAGGGGGTTTACACGGTTCAACATGTTGAATGCTGTTGAAACGTCAAAATTGGTGAACGTTGAAAGCTACTGAACCATCTCAACCCCGGTTTCAACAGGAATGCAGGGAGAAAGATGACTTCCATTTGACCCAGGAAATCCACCAACCACCAATCACGGATGTGTTAAAAATAGAAACAATCAACATAATAGTTCCTAAACTTATCACCTGTGCCGCAAATGCGATATGCACTACCGGGCCTAACATACCGGCATGCAAAACTCTGACGTACAATTGTTAGGACCAGTTACCAGGAGGGCCACGATGCTGATCGTGATGATTATGATGATTGCCCTTTTATTGCCATATGTGTGGCAGGCCAGGAAAACTCGTTTGATGTCGCTGAATGATCAACAAGGGCTGTCAGATTGCCTGTGCATTGATCTCAACTACTACATGTTTACCTTTTAGGCCTATACCTAATACACCAATCTGAACTTGCAGTTGAGGAATATCACATTCTTTTTTTCTGGGTCCAAACTTTGATGTCTCCCAACACGATGGATCAAAGAAATGTCCTCAATAAAAGTTACATTCAATTCCGTTGGAGATGCCGGTAATTTGCGAACCTCCCATGAATAATAGTGTCTATTGAAAACAACAGTGAAGAAGTGCTGAAATACTATTACGCAGTCCATTTTCCCGGCATCATTGCGATATACTACCATTCGCACAATCTCCCCAAAATCAGGATATCCAGAGTCATCTGCCCCAAGAACAAAAATATCGTTTCGCCTCAGAGTAACACCGTGGTATGTTAACTTCTCAGCATCAGTCACTGTATCTGGCAGGTGGCAGCTTTCTAAACTCCTGAACTCGGGAAGGTGTTCCACTTGCTCAAGTTTGCCTTTATCAACCCTCAAGGAACTGTTGCAGATCAAATGGTCTTGCATCTCGACAATCTGACGCAGTTGGTGCCTCTTTGCCATTGTCAGTGGGGTGTTGATATAGTTCCCTGTACTATCTATAATCTCCTTTAGCTTCTTGTGCTTTCCTTCAAAGCGCATGATCTGAAAAAGTACTCAAACATGTAAGGTTTAATAAACTAAAAGTACAATAATCTTTCACCACTGATTTTCATCAGTATTGATACCACACTTGGGTTCAGTGGTTTGTGCAGACTAGTAGAAAGGCCGACTCAATTTCTGAAAGAGTGACCACACCAAAAGTTAACACCCTCAGAAATAGTCAAGTTGGAGTTTCATCCCATTCCGCCAAGCAATGCAGTGGAATTTTTTTTCCTGGGCTACCACCATGTCCGCCTTTTGTGCATTTCTTTTTTTGCTGCCACAGAACAGGCAAAGCAACCAAACAGGGTTCCAACTGCTAAATTTGACATTTTCGTGTTAAAGCTGTTCCTTCAGAATAATATCAACATAAATCATATCAAAATCATCACTGTTAGGGCTTGATTTGAAGATATCAACAGCCTGCTGTTCGGTCAGCAATGCCAAACATTGTCAACAGAATAATCTGAGGCCGTAACTCTTGACCAGGCTTCTTAACTTAAGTCTATTGTGTGGCTGCATATTCTCTATTTGAAGGCTTCATGAATATAATGAATATAACCCATGGTCTGGGGAAATGCCCAACCCCTGTGAACTTACCCAGTGCCTGGACAATGGTCCTATCAAACCAATGAGACGAGGGTAGTGAAGCATGTTGTGCATTTTGGGGGTAACAGACAGTTCTGGAAACAGGCGCTTGTAGTCCTCGATGAACATGCAGATCGAAGTTTGCATGTACGGCAACAATTCACGTTTTGTCAAAGCGCATGACCTGAAAAAGTACTCAAACATGTAAGGTTTAATAAACTAAAAGTACAATAATCTTTCACCACTGATTTTCATCAGTATTATTACCACACTTGGGTTCAGTGGTTTGTGCAGACTAGTAGAAAGGCCGACTCAATTTCTGAAAGAGTGACCACACCAAAAGTTAACACCCTCAGAAATAGTCAAGTTGGAGTTTCATCCCATTCCGCCAAGCAATAATGCAGTGGAATTTTTTTTCCTGGGCTTCCACCATGTCCGCCTTTTGTGCATTTCTTTTTTTGCTGCCACAGAACAGGCAAAGCAACCAAACAGGGTTCCAACTGCTAAATTTGACATTTTCTTGTTAAAGCTGTTCCTTCAGAATAATATCAACATAAATCATATCAAAATCATCACTGTTAGGGCTTGATTTGAAGATATCAACAGCCTGCTGTTCGGTCAGCAATGCCAAACATTGTCAACAGAATAATCTGAGGCCATAACTCATGACCAGGCTTCTTAACTTAAGTCTATTGTGTGGCTGCATGTCGCACCAACCCCATGTTCTCGATGCTGCTCCCGACCCCACTTTCAAATGTACATGAATACACTGTTATAACACAGGAGATAGAGTGGGGTCGGTGTGGATTTCACTTTATCGTCTTGATTACCTGGTTGACTCTAGAAATAACACAGTGAACTGGTCGACTCAGCGGGGGTCATCCAACTCTCACTCTCTTCACCAGACGGTTATGCAACTCTTCAAATGGTCATAAGTGCAGCTGTATGCTGCATGTAGTTTGTTGCCTTGGTTGTTTGGGATTCAGTTCTTCGTCTTGGATGATGTGGCATAGGAGACGTGATACAGAAACGAAGTCAACCGACTTCATCCCCGATGTATCGCCACTTACCCATGCATAGTGGGCCTGTGTTGATATTTGTAGGATATACTGACTGTCACATCTGTGCACAATGGTGTTTAATGTAGGAGGAAACTGGAACCTCCTTAGATCCAACTTCTGATAGTTTTGTATACACCCTATTACAATTAATGCAGTGTGAGTAAACCACCGTCACGGAAGATCAAATGCCTAGCTGATTGTTAACATTGTGTTCACAGTTGTAATGAAGGAGGAAACAAGAAAACTCAGGCATGATTGTTTTTGGCAACTCTAAGGCATGCAAGTAGTAGGAAGAACAGATCAACTCTGCCAGAACCAACCAGTGGTTTTCAACTCTGTAGACTTGTAGGAGGAAACAGGCAGAGCCATACAGAGCTAGGTCACATCCCAGAAAAGTGTTCTGTCAATCTGTGTTGAATATCAATATTAATATTCACTGTTATTTCGATAAATTTCATTTATGGATACCCTGTTATTGGAAGTGGGCAGAACCTCGGGTATGATGGTCAAACTGA
>NMRB01000429.1:332578-343716 GCA_002633025.1 Notospermus geniculatus | reverse complement strand
GGGGGATTAGAGTCTTCTAAAGTGTATGCAACAGGCATGACAGGAGGTCATGCGCAGGCCAAGCACTTCGCATTATATCATAGACTTGGCCACTGAGAATGCTTATGGGGTGGGGTTCTACAGGGTGGGCCAAAGAAAGTGTCCCTCGAACAAAAGGGAAACAATAGAGGGACACTTTCTCTGGCCCACCCTGTATAAGACTTGAATTAAAAATACACCCAATGGTCAAGCTGACACGCCACAGGGAATCAAGGTTACTATTTTCAAAGAATAAAACATTGAAGAAGAATATGAGACTACTGATGGCTCATAGTGCGGCTGAAGGGGTTATTGTCGTCCTGGGTACATATAAAGTGTACCCAGGTTCAATGTCGTCCAGTGAAACTAGACCCTGGGTCCACTTTCTTCTCACAAACTGTACCCAGCGTCTGTCATGGCCACCTGGGCGCGAGATTGATCTCGGTGAAGTCACGTGACACGCATCAACAAGACATGCAAGATGGCCGCCCGAAAAGTCAAACAAACCGAATTGAGGGAATTTTTGTCTAAAATCCCTTCATACAGGGATGGAATATTCGTCTCCAAAGGTGTGGAGGTTAAGAATAAGTATGTTGATGTCCTGAAACAAGGCGATGCCGTGCAGTACAGTTTGAAGGTCGGCCTGAAGCCTGATAAGCGATGTCAATGGCTGGTGCGTGACCAGCTTGTGTGCACAGGCAGAGGCAACTGTCAACGGGAATGTGGAGGTATTGGCAGCTGCATTGTCGGTGAGTGTTGTTTCATTACTCAATCCAGGACATTCTTTCTTCACTCACAGGCCCATGAGGTCCAGTTTTGTGTAAAATTGGGGTTCAGAACAGACAGAGGAGGTCTAATATACACAAATTAGGCCTATGCAGTGCATGCAATAGGCCTATGTTATATGTACATGTGTGTGTGCATATTGATATAGGCCTGCCCTATAGTGTGTCCCAGGTTTCTGAGTACATTGAAACCCCGATTCTATGTGAAAACCCACAGATTGAGCCTCATGAGCCTGTGGCTGTGCTTTATTTACGATGACTAAAAAAAGGCCAAAACTTGGTTGTGATTGTGACGTGTCGTGTTGTGTTGTGTACAGACCTACCGTCGTACCGATGTGTGCCATTGTCAGGCTTAGGCTAGGCCCTGAGGGCTCAGCTTGGACATTGGTCATTCATTGATAAGAAGTTAAACTCTTTACATCAAAATTTTGAATGCTGTATCTATCTAGGGCCTAGGCCTAGGAGTGCTGGCCTATGTACCTGTAAAAAGTGTAATGTTATCATTGTTTGGGAAATTCGTTGACCTTGTCCACCACTCTTATCGCCTTATATTTGTTTTCAGGGTGTGAGAAGAGCAAGCTAATTCCAAGGCGAGGCCATAGGTGCAAGTGCCGCTTTGTCCTGAAGATGAGGGAGATAGGCACCTGGGAAGTAGAACAGAAGGGTCAACATGTCCCCATGAATGTGGAGTGGCACCCACCAGTGAAGAATCCTCTGAAGGAACTGAATATGCAGGTGGGTATCAAAAGTTCTGTGTGACTCCAGATCCAGCTCTCATTATGCACATCCAGATTGCCTCATTATGCCAATGCAAAGCTTGACAGTCTCCGTCTGTTTCAGGTGTGTGACACTTCTCAGATGTCTGTCACTTCTCTAAAGATGAGGTTGCGTGAGGCAAAACTTGAGTTGCCGAAGGATCACCAACTGGCTTATTTCTTGGCAAGGAAGAAAAAGTCGAGAAATAGTGAGAACACCACCCCTAGTGCAGCAATTAAATCACTGGCAGCCTATGACAGCGACTCTGGGGGAGAGAGTGAAGATGAGAACATTGATACATGTACTGCTTTTGGACTTGTGCCTTCGGAGAAACTTACCCACTCCAAGGTTGTTCCGGCATCAACATTCCAGTTCTCGGTGAACCCAACTCCTGATGTTTGCACCCTGGAGTAGGCCCAATGGTTGGTATTTTTTATGACAGAAGTTGCACTAGTACTTAGTAGAAACTATATCATGATTTATTTACTTCTGTAAAGCTTTCTACATACAAAAATCAACATCAGCATAGTACTTAGTAATTCTCTCAAACTTGTCTGTAACTGAGCCTTATGCACCGATGAAGCTAATCTTGAATTCAGGTTGAGTCACATCATGCCCTGGCAAGCCTGAACAATTTAAAAGTTGTGGTTCAACTGGAGTTCAATATTATCTTCATTAGTGCATACAGCCCAGAGTAAAAACTAGTCTGTAAGTGAAATTCTCTAACTAGTCGCAAACTATCCTGTACGGTATGTGCAATTCTCTAAACACTAGTCTCTTAAAGGGCCTCTAGAGGCAGCCAGCATGGCAGGGGAAAACCCCGGGGAAAACCCAGGTTGAATACCTCGTACCAGTGATTATTACGTTAAAGTGGCGCCGCCTGGCCGAAGAACCGGTACTGATAGTAGCCTAATGGCGAGCTGCCTCTAGAGGCCCTTTAAGTGTACTTCTCCAAAAATTAAGTCTCTCAAACTAGTCTGTAAAGTGCAATTCTGTGGGCACTAGTCTAAGTGTCGTTCATATTCAGGGAGTGCTGTTCCTGCCAGAAGTGTAGCTACATGTAGCTGTATATACATATACAGATAAATTTAATAAAGAAAAGTCTTATTTTTATCACAAAATCTGTAGAATTCTTCATTGAAAAGAGTGAGGCACAGACCAAACAATGCCAATTCAACTCATTGCACATAGGAACACTTGCATGGGTCACTCTCTTCATGCTTTTGATATACCATGCAGGATGTGGAGGGCCATGTATTCCCAAGGGATTTTGACCAGTATAAGTACATGTACATGTAATGTGAATGACCAACTTGAAACAATGTCCTGGCTTCACAGTCACATTCAATAACCGATATCGTCCATTTCATCCTCATCATTGTCATACATGTAGTCTGGTACTTCCAGACCACGCTCGTCAAGGAATTCCTCCATTAGAGATTGCATTATGTCAATCATGGGATTGACCTGTCCTCGCAGCAGATTCTCGTGTTTCACAATCTCGAGTGAAAATTCCTCCAGAGAACCACCAAGAAATCTCATCTGGGCCATGTGTGAGACAGACTTTTTATACGAAGAGTCATCCTTTGTCCTGTATGAGAGTGGCACCTCACTTGATTGGCGGTGATCTCTGATGGCAATCTTTGCATTGTGGCTTAAGAACCCACATTTCGCTTGTTTACTGATGAATCCTAAGAAGCCAGCTGCAAGAAAGAAATCAAAGTGAACAAACAGAGAAGGCAACAATGTCTGGGAAGCCATAGAATTTGCCCTGGTAAGTACCGAAGATGCCACCTCAAGTCACTCATGTCATTTAGGAAAAAACATGTCAATTCAGGGAAAATAATTTTAGGAATCCACATTTCTTTCTTACCTTTTAACTTTGAAGGATCATATGGTTGTCCATGTTTGTCTAAATGAGCTCCAGGGGCAATGGTTTGGTCAGTCTCCATGGCACTTGTCTCCTCAGATTCCTTGGGACTACTTGTCTTCTCTCGTGAGAGTCTCAGGAGAATTTTCCCTCTACTGCAACCAGGGTCTTCAGACACAATGCTGTTAACTTTGTACCTGACTGACGCTTTGTGTTTGGCAAGCATTTCCTCTCTCTTCTTCAACATACGCAGTGGTACATCTTTCAGTGCTGGAACTGAGGCAACTGTGTTGGTCTTTGGTACCTTCTTTTGCTTTTCACATTGAAGATCCATGTCGAAGCTTGATCCTGCAAGTATTTTTAAAAAGACAGATGAGACAAAATGGTAGGCCTAGTACACACACAAAATAAGGCTGTCAAATGCTAAAGGAAGAAAAAATTCTATCCATCTAGATATTGGATTTCTGTGGTCAATGAATATATTCTTAGAACATTCTATCCATCTAGATATTGGATTTCTGTGGTCAATGAATATATTCTTAGAACATTTGAAAAAGAAGATATAGATGCATTTAGTACTCACTCCTACTACGAGCTGATGCCCGCCGAAGGATGTTCCGTGCTGTCTTTACAGAGTGAGATTGTTTTTTTCATTCTTGGCTTATCCACAACAACGCCAGAAGTAGCCTGGAAATGATAAAATACACAATCAGCTGGGGGTTCAAAGTCTGTAACATTCAGTCAGTGTCAGTTATTTTTGTTAAACAAGCTACCGCTAAATAAGATGAAACTTCAAAGATCAGGATAAAGGATACTCCATAAATTACAGCATTAACTCACCTCTTTTCGAAACGCACGTTTCCTTTGGAATGGGTTGGCTGGTCTTGGTTTTGCATTCCGTGATTTAGGCCTGCCGGTTACATCACGAGACTTTGGTAGATCTTTGGGTCTCAGAGGATCACTCCTATTCACCTTCCTTGCCGTTGACAGGATATCCCACACCTTTTCTCCATGTGATTGTTCCAACTTCAAGAATTCAGTGTACACAACCTTAAAAAAAAACAGAAATGGTTGCAGCAAAAACAATCAACATGCCTGATACCCAGGAGAAAACAGGACTTCTTGAATGTCATGAATTCATGTGATGTGCCTACCTCATCATCACTGGAGCACATATTTGCATTGCGTCCTCTCCGTGGTTTGGCCTTCTCCTTCTGGCGGAGGAACTGAGCTACTTGCTGTGTCAACTCCAACCGAAAACCATTCACATTTCCTGAACGAAGTGATTTCAGGAAGAGGGAAGCAGCCTTGACATGCACACATGGATCACGGAGTGAGCTTCTCCACACATAATCAGTGCAGGTGCACGTCCTATGTCGGAGGTTGACCACAGCTTGTTCCCGTTCAGGTTCTTGTGCAAGCTGAACATCGTCTGGATATAGAGTGTCCCACATATCCTTTAGAACCTTTGCCTTTTCATCCGTTACAGTCACCCAGTTGCCTTTGTGATCTCTAAACCTATAAAAGAATGAAACTTGTGGATATTCAATAAATATCATTTATGAATTCTGAGCATGATATTTCATACCAAAGTTTAATTTTGACTTAAAATTGATAAATGACAAACTACTGAACTTCCTTGAAGCGATCAATGTGTTTGCATATGTAACTGTTTTTATTTCATACAGCACTTGACTGAACACTTCATCACTTTAGAAGTACACTGGAGGTGATCTCCACTCCTCACCTCCGGTTTTGCTGACCGGGTGATCTCACATACAAAATGCAATCATCATCTTTGCCAGCTTGAAGTGTGTCACTGCCTTCAGACACAGCACCTCTCAGAAACAGTAACTTGGCTTTGATGTTTCGGAGTCTGATATCATATGGAGTCCTATCAATCTTTCCAGTCCTAAAATGACAAAAATGAGAAACTTCCTCATTTCTCAGTCTGACTGGTTCCATGATGAGCATTCATTGAATATCAGTAGAAGGCTGTAGTTTGCAATGAATGACACAATGTCCTTTTTTATATGAGCAACAACAGAAAGATAAGACTAAACTTAGAATTCAATATGCTTACTCATGAGAATACGTTACGGCAGCATGCGTGTCCAGGATTGAGGCTTTGGCAGTCTTCTCAAATGTCTGCCCGGAATTTTCTTTGCTGGCTCTGTAACCTGTAAGAAATGAGTGAAGATAGATTTAACTATTAACATAAAACATCTGCTGAATCTGCCATGCAGGCTTAAATTACTGGTACACACATGGAACAAGCAGTATAACTCACCTGTTATTTCACTAACAAGAGTGGAGACTTTCTTGTGCTTGCCTCCCATGGCATCAGCAACTTTAAGGTTAAGATTTTCGTCAAAGTTGTTGGTACTCATGGTTTGGCCATGGGCATGCATGAGGGGCAAACGCAGAACATCAAGCCATGCTGCTCTCCAGCGTTCACACCACCATTCCTTCTCAAAATAATCTTTCAACTTAGCCTTGGTTGCAGTGGCCATCTGGGGAAGTTGATCGATCACCTGAAATTAGAGAAACCGAGAAATATTTTTCATTGGAGGTGATGTAGCTAAGGCTAAGGCTAAGGCTTAAAGGGAAAGTTACATTGTATTACAACTTGTCGGTCTTTTACATGTGCTTCACAGCATTGCTAAGTAACACTGTATTGAGAATGTGAGAAAGGGCATAACAAAACTATCCATGCAAACGTCCTTTGCAATGTCCTCATCTTTCCTTACCTTGAGGAACAATGTCCATCTTTTTACAGCCATCTGTTCATCACAGGAGCGAGCACAGAGCTTGAAAGCCAGCAGTATGAGGTACTGGTTCACTAGAGCTACATGTCTTTCCTTTAGCTTTTCCATGATGGCTTTGACGATGTGAAACCAGCATAGGACATACTTTAGTCCAAGCCGCTCGCAAGCTTTTGCTTGGGCTTCAAACTTGTCGATCATCACTAGTGGCCTATACACATTACATTCTACTACTCTGCGGAACCCTTGTCCATCTGGTAGATTGAAGTACCTAGCAGTGTGGGAACAACGTGGTTGTAAGCATGGCACATTCTCGGTTATTGATCGAAGAGCAAGGTAGATGCTGTCTGTGTTTTCCCTTGACATTACAGAGAATGCAGCTGGGCATCCGAAACCACCAGGGTGCATGGTTATTGCTGTCTGCAGGCAAGCGCCATCATCTTGAAGTCCATGCTTCCCATCGATCCCAAGAACCTTCTGGTTTTTCTCGGCCGAGGTTAGGGCTGCTGAATTGGACAGGACCAGGACATATGGCTTGTCCTGCTCCCCATTCTCGGCATCCGGATTTCCCTTTTGATAGAATAGGCATATATTGTCTTGTTTCAGTATTCCAGTGGCAAGCTTGTCAACTGCTGACCACTGACCTCCCACAAAATTTGTAGATTTGCTAAAGTTCTTGACAGTGTCCTTCACTTGAGAGTATGTCGGATGATCCCGGGAAATCATAAGGGTATCCGCTAAATCCCTCTCTGGTATCTCCGCTAGTGTTCTTCGAAAAATTTCGAATGGCTTCATGCCAAGTTGCCGCATTTCAAAGATGTTGTCTCGAGTCTTTTCCGAAACCCTGGCATGATTTACGGGGTCCATAACGCCTGTCCCATGATCACCAGATATCCTGATCTGCCATGTCGTCAGGTCCAAAATGTTCATCATCAGCGTGACATGTACATCACAATTGTGACGGCTGTGTCTTCTCCCACCATTACATCCTGAAATTGAAATACATGTAGTACATAACTGTGACGCTGCTGATCAAGTTTTCCTTTTCATGCACAGCATTCAGACAGTTGGAAGAAGCAAGGTTTGACAATAGCGACACATACCATACTGAATGCAAAAGGTGTTCATGTAGGCCTAGGCGCTAGGCTACCAGCGTTACCGGTGTATCGGCCTAGTATTATTTGTACTGTGGCTACACTGTGCATTGGGGCTGCCAATTTGAATTCTTGCAATTACATGTATGCTATGACATTCACCGACCAGTAGGCCTAGGCCGGCTCAAGTTGGGTAGTCTGTAGCAGACAAAGTCGTGGGAAGTGCACTGAGTGTGTACATGTATGTACACGGAATAAGCTGCAATGTATGGAAGATGTCACTTCCCACGACTGTTCGCTAGGCCTATAGCAGTATAGGCCTAGGCCTATAGGCCTACCGGTCGCGGTACACCTGACTTGACCTGCCTAGGCCACGGCCTTATCATTTCATGAACCTACCTGCTACACACTCTCCAACCCCTCCACACTTCCTACGGCACTTGTCTGTACCAGGACAGTACAAAAACCACGTTACAACATTACATGGAGGGTCAATGCCATTCCTCACACGCTGTGCCTTCCTTTTTCCATCTTCTGTGAGGTTGTACTTGTCACTGAAGCGATTTTTCTTTGCAACGACTGGCTTTCCACCTCTAACAAACTTGCGGGTGTCGGATGCATGATTGTACAGTGCAGTGGCTGTACAAAACTTAAGAGTTCTTTTGTTTTTCACGAGTTGTGTACATTTGAGCTTGGGGTGTGTGGACAGAAAGTTCTCTATCTCGCCAGCAGCACAGGAGAGAACGTTATTCTCTTCATCGTCCTCGCTGCTGGACGCATAGGATCTGATTAAATCCATTTCCGAAGCGTTCTAACCATGACAATAAGTGAAAAATGACTAAAAAATAACAGAAATTACTCATCAAACGGAGGCGAGCATGTGAACAGCGCAACATGCAGCAGATTTCGTGATCTGCTAAATCGACGAAGTACCGTTACCGTCCTCTATCGCGCACGACGAGATCAATAAAATGATCTCGCGCCCAGGTGGCCATGACAGACGCTGGGTACAGTTTGTGAGAAGAAAGTGGACCCAGGGTCTAGTTTCACTGGACGACATTGAACCTGGGTACACTTTATATGTACCCAGGACGACAATAACCCCTTCAGCCCTACTTGTACCCTACTTACTTGCACCTCATCCCTCATACCTGGCCTTGCCTTGGCACAACATTTAAATTTTTATTATTCGAAGGCCTGGGCTAAGCATAGGCTAGCCTACTACTATAAACTATATACACTACAGACCAGGCCCAACCTACCTAGGGCGGCCTAGGCCTACATGCATGCAGGTATTGTACCGGTACCGCCTACCGGTAGGTACCGTACGTAGGTAAATGTACATTCCGTATGGGACGGTAGAACCCCCAGTACAGTATAGCTAGCTTGGTTGCCTAGGCTGGTCTGTGTGGGGCCTATAGCAACTAGTAGCCCAAGGTCTGGCATGCAGGCAGGCAGGCAGCTGTGCAGTGCAGTGCATGACATGCACTGCATGATGTATGGATGGATGGTAGTATAGGCCTATGTACACATTATTGTCATAGATGTGTAAAACATGACCGGTAGGCCTAGCCTATGAGCCTTACCTTTTGTCATGTGCGCCTACAACTACAACACATCGAACATTGCGATGAGAGTAGGCACTTAGTCGGCCTATACGCCCCCTAAAGGCGAACTTTTTTCATGTTTTTAGCCTAGCATGTTTAAACACCCGAGGAAATGGAGGAAGGCACCATTTTGTTCATGTGTCATGTGACCTCAGTGTCAGTGGTCAGTGCGGCGTAAAGGGCCTATTTTATTTTCTAATTATTTTAAAAACATCTTTCTCTGCTCCAGGTTTATGAGATTTTTTTCTAAAAAATTTAGGCCTACAGCATCATTTTATGTCCTTAGATTTGGCTGGGTGATGATTCCTCACCGAAGAAAAATGTGACGTCACGGGCAGCCCCGTGACCCCCGCGAGCATCGGCGGGAAATTCCTTTGTTTACAGTTCAGTCTACCTGCAGGACATTAATGATTAGACAATCGATCAACACTTCTCTTTTTTCTCGCTTCCTTCCAATTTTCATCGAACAATGGCAGCAGATCTCACTGTTGACGAGGTTTATCAAGTTGCAAAGGTTGAATTGAAGCAGCCAGAAGAGGTGTGCAAGAAGCTTAAGGGTAAGAAAAAGCAGGAAAATTTTATCGGGTCATTCATTGATCGCAATTTGTGCACATGTGTGTAGGGGCCTATGTATTTGGGCCAGCACATGACATGTCATGCATGTGCATGCGCATGCATTGAGCAAGCAGGTGAGCACGCTGTGGAGGCGTTCATTTTTGTGTGCATTGTGCTGCCGAGCTTGTCCCTGTCCGAGGCCCTGGGCCTACTAAAAATAAATGGGGCTTAAAGTGGGTGTTTTCTTTTAAAAGAAATCTACCGTGCCGTACCGGTCTATTTAAGTGGTAGGCTAGTGGTAGCTAGCCTAGCCTATTGAGCATGATTAATTTAATCAAATGAACATGATCATCTGGTGAATGAATGAGCTTTGCTTTTCAGTGCTTTTTTGTGAATGTGTGCATTGTCATCATTGTGTTCAAGAAGTGATATCCAACCGTTCTTCTGAATGAACCCCATTTAACCTATTGTTGAAAAGCAAGTTTCATCATCTGAACAGGCTATTAACTTTTATCTGATTGTACTGTCGTGTCAGTACAATTCTTCCATGATTGAAGAGACAGTTGACCAAAGAAAGGGGACCTGGCAATTCTAATCTATAATACCGGTCCTGCACAAGTCAAAATATTGTGCCTGATAGAATTGTGCAAAATTCCTGTAAACAGGCAGAGCCATACAGAGCTAGGTCACATCCCAGAAAAGTGTTCTGTCAATCTGTGTTGAATATCAATATTAATATTCACTGTTATTTCGATAAATTTCATTTATGGATACCCTGTTATTGGAAGTGGGCAGAACCTCGGGTATGATGGTCAAACTGAAAAAGCTGCAGGCAGTGTGGTGAGTTCGAGCATGTTCTTTTGATTTTGGCTAAATGATGCATGCGTGTTCTTTATTTTCAGAGTTCACAACACTAAAATGTGTGTGATAGTCTGATAGTCTGATAGTGGTAATCTGTTTCATTGCTTGAATGACAACAGGTTTTTGATGTTATAAAAGAAACAACTTTCTATTTCGAGTCGACATGAAAGACTCTCTTTTCTGGGTGTTACTTCAGTGTTTGCTGATTCCTTTGCAGTTCTGGCGTCTGTGTCATTGATTTATGATCTTTTTTCTGTGAAGTTATCTGGTGGAAAATTCCTGTCAGTTTATCACGTATAAAAGTTAGGGTGGGAGGGGAGGTTATGATATCCTGTAAATCTCGGTCTTGTTACTTGATATCAGAAGTTAGAAAATGTTTGTTTTAGCCATCAAAAAAATTACACAACTCTATCATGTATATACATGTATAAGAGGAATTCCTCTAAGCGTTCATCCGCCATTACTAACAAATATATTATGTGAAACGTGAAATTGTCATCATGCCAGTAACACTAACTCCAGCAAGCTAGGCCAATACCACCAAGTTCCAATGTTCATTGGATGTAGCTTGCCATGGACACATGTGGGTGACTATCCTCATGTATTCTACACAGCACAAGGTACGGTACACCATGAGCAGTGTCTATCTATAGCAGAAAACCCTCTACTTGTTATGCAATGGCCCCGACTGGTGGTCACCTGAGACAGTGGTTTATTATAGCAGTCACAGTCAGGGGTGAGGTGAAGTTTATCTTGACTCAAGTGGCACAGCAGGAGGTACCAGATAAAGTTGGCTCAGGCGAGAACATGGAGCTCGTGCGACATGA
>NMRB01000429.1:311115-332450 GCA_002633025.1 Notospermus geniculatus | reverse complement strand
GGGGTCTTCACCCCCTGCTTGCCACCACCAATTGTTTACCGGTACCTTCAATAATTTGTGACAAAAGCAAAAAATGGCAAGAAGGAAGCTCTGTTGTGATACCGAGATGCCAGGAAATCACATCTGCGACTTTCTAGACTTCAAATGTTTCTAGAGGAGGCCCCAACAACCGCCCTCGGTGGCCCTTACCCCCACTGCCCAAAATTATGGATCCACGCCTGAGGGATCTAAATCCAGTGTATTTGTGCAAGTTACACATTCAGTCATGTTACTCTTCTGTCACATTAAACAACAAAAATTGACAGTCACTACTGGAAATGTAGGTAAAATTATATCTGTTTTTAAAGATCAGGTACCCAACTTGATGATACAGTTGAACAGATTATCAAAGGCTTAGAATTGGTATTACTTTATTGCAATAGATGCACCACTTAGGCCTTTCAGCGGCATTTGTTCACACTAAAATCAAAAAGTGGATGTTTTTTATCATACCAATTTGTTTCAAACTTCTGTGCTCATCTGTCAACTTCGTATAACTAATTCTTGACGGTTTGTTCTTTATATCATGGGCGTTGTAGTCGAAGTGTTCAATCCTATCATTGAGCAGATCAAGGGAAAATAACTTTCTTGTTTGAATGAACACCTGAAAAATTAAAACAAACTCAAACTCTGTTCAGCAAATATGCGATCCAGTCTGGGAAAATCCAGCTTAAGTCGCTGAACACCACCGGGTTAATGGGTTATGTGGGTAGTCTGAATACAATAAAACCCACAGTCTGTTAGTGGGAAGAAAATAAATATGCCATCAATTGCGCAACACATGGCAGGTGTGATCAAGGCCTATATGTCAGTCCCCAGCGACTTAGCGGGGTTTTCACAGACAAGGTCACGTATGGTACTCCTATCAATGCTGGACATGTTTCATGGGGGCCAGCATCTGCATCGAAATGATTTGCTGTGGGAACACTGTATGGACAGTCATCTCAGCAAGACAAGTTACCTTCAGAAGGGGTTTCAACGTTTGTGGTACAACTCCTTCCAGGATGTCGTGGTGAGCATCTGCAGCATAATTTTCAATCGGGTGAAAGTACTTGGATTCGAGGAAGCAGGCTGACTTTACACCATGAGAAGCCAACCCAGTCTCAAGCACGCTCTCCAAATCCTCTGAATAAATTTCTCTTGTACGTAGCGTGCAATCCAATTCATGGAACTGAAAAGGATAGGGGAACTAATCATTCATCGGTTAAGCCACTCTCACACGTGCGACAATTTGCCTGCGATTGTTTTTTTTCTCTACGTTACGCAAACAATCGCAGAGATTATCGCAGATTTGTCGCAAACTTACCGATCACCAGCGGTTTTTTGCGTTCACTTGCGGTATCACTCGCGATATCTTGCGACGATCTGCGGTTGCTTTGCGACAAGGTTAGATAAGCAGATAGTATACGGATTCATGTACAGATATATGATTTAGCATTAGATAAAAGTTCATTTGACAACAGTATATCACCAAATTCACCATAGCTCACCTGCTCCTGAATATCATTTCCTCGGCACAAGCAGAAGCGGGAGATGTACACATTCCCAGAGAACTTTTCTTGGAATCCAAAAAATGAGTGTGCCGCCAGATTGTCCATCGAAACCTGAGCGACTGTTCCCTGAATAGTCATCGTATCTCCATGTGTGGGAACAAGAACCCCTTCATCCTTAAAAAAACAAATGGCATGAAAACTTTTACATGTATTTTGATAGACCAGTNAAAATAAAGTGAAATATGACATGAAAGCGATAAAAAATGGGAGTAAAGTAGAATGAATTTACAGTACATGTACATCAAGCCTTTGAAACCTTTTGTGAAGGAAAATCGGCTGATATTAAGGCAGTCAGAGTGAACAATACATGCAATAGGGCATGTGTTGCCAAAACAATAGACTTGTGTGCTAGCAATATGGCACAGTATTCTTACACGTATCAAAAATGACCCAATGCGTGACAAACAAAATACTGTTAAAAAGTATTAGATGTTGAATGGAAAAAAATTGCCATCCTCAGAGCTAGAGAAGAAAATGCCACAGAAAAAAAACTCATTTTTCTTTTTGATTCTTTAAAACATGTAAATATGTAATCACCTGATTGAGAAAGGCGTCATCTTTGAAGAGAAGTTTCAAGGTCTCAATGACCGAGATGTATTGCATCTTGTGAGAGATTGTACCTTGAAGTGTGACTTCTTCTAAAAGCGCGATTGTTTTGGGTTCCTGCAAAGAAATGTTATTGTTCTTTTATATCTGGATGAGTTTTCATTTTCATCTGGCACCCTGACATACACTGTACACGTACCGGTACACATGTAATGGACACACTGTCAATCAAGGCATGCCAGGATAACGATGATGTGTTACATGTATGTGCCACTCCAAATTATTCACTACAACAGAGTAGCAATCAACATATGTACGTTACCGGTACCAAGTATCATTTACGTTACCCCAACAACAGAAATTTAAAATCTCATCAAATTCAATTCGCAAATGCTGCCACGCCAATCATGCCAGTGGTGTGCAGGAGCCAAAAAAATGTAATATGCTCACTACGAACCCATGATAATTGCATTTGCAACATTGACCAAGTATTTAAATACACAAATTATGTGCTCACCACATATCCAAACTCCTTAGACATGCACTTCATGAGATTATGCTCTGTTAGGCCGTAATATGGATTGGCTAGGCCTTGTCCAAGATCCCACACGAATTTCAGATTTTCATGTTCTCTTGAATCGGCTTGCTTTTTACAGCCTCCAATCATAACACTAACCAAATGTGTAAGCAACCCTTTTACATATGCCTTTATGCTCTCAACAGCCACATCTGTTAAGTTATTTTCGGCTTTCAGCCTGGCTAAACCTAAACATGCCTCCAACATCCGAGTATGATTCGTCTTCTCTAATTCCTTAAGGTATACACTCACATCCTCATCAATAACATGTTGACCTGTTGTTTCAGAAACAGTATCATCCTCACAATGAAAATCCATCTGTTCTGGCTCACTGTCACTGACATGACTGACTTCATTGACGTCGCCAACCCTATCATCATTACGAACGGGATCATTCCTGTTGAGTTGATAATGCCCCTCTTCCATGTCTTCCGAGTTTGAATCTGCAGTATTACATGCACTTGAAACACTGGCATAGGTTGGAGTCCATTCAGTGCCATTGTGGTATGTTTGTAAGTGATAAGTTAACGCCTTCACTGATGAAATACTGACAGTACACCCATCCATTCCACAAGTGACTTGAAAATTCTTTTCAAATCCATGGGTCCCGAAGAGGTGACGCTTCAATCTCCTGGCAGTTTCTTGCACGTAATTGAACTCAGGAAGTCCCCTCCCTTTACAAATAAAGCACTCATACATCTGAAATTAAAGCATGCACTATCATTACCAAATTTTGGTGACATAATATAGGCTACACCCCTACTTGTACCCTACTTACTTGCACCTCATCCCTCATACCTGGCCTTGCCTTGGCACAACATTTAAATTTTTATTATTCGAATCGAAGGCCTGGGCTAAGCATAGGCTAGCCTACTACTATAAACTATATTATTACATAGCAACTAGTAGCCCAAGGTCTGGCATGCAGGCAGGCAGGCAGCTGTGCAGTGCAGTGCATGACATGCACTGCATGATGTATGGATGGATGGTAGTATTGTATAGGCCTATGTACACATTATTGTCATACATAGATGTGTACACATGACCGGTAGCATGGGTAGGCCTAGCCTATGAGCCTTACCTTTTGTCATCATGTGCGCCTACAACTACAACACATCGAACATTGCGATGAGAGTAGGCACTTAGTAGGCCTATACGCCCCCTAAAGGCGAACTTTTTTCATGTTTTTAGCCTAGCATGTTTAAACACCCGAGGAAATGGAGGAAGGCACCATTTTGTTCATCACACTCCTTCGCAGAGGTCAGTGCTCCACTACGTTACGCTATACTGACTCTGCCAACATACGGCCGAACTATTTCCATATCCTCCGCGGNAGAGGTGTGCAAGAAGCTTAAGGGTAAGAAAAAGCAGGAAAATTTTATCGGGTCATTCATTGATCGCAATTTGTGCACATGTGTGTGTAGGGGCCTATGTATTTGGGCCAGCACATGACATGTCATGCATGTGCATGCGCATGCATTGAGCAAGCAGGTGAGCACGCTGTGGAGGCGTTCATTTTTGTGTGCATTGTGCTGCCGAGCTTGTCCCTGTCCGAGGCCCTGGGCCTACTAAAAATAAATGGGGCTTAAAGTGGGTGTTTTCTTTTAGCATAAGGGGCACAGTCCGCGTGAGCTACTGCGAAACTAATGTATTAGGCCAGCCCTGCATACCATGATATATAAATACACACAGCACACCTGGATGACCTAATTTCTGTCCGCAGTGAAGTACACCTGACTGCGGACAAGATTTTGCAGTAGCTCATGCGGTGTGTGTCCCTAATGGGCTAGGCCTAAAAGAAATCTACCGTGCCGTACCGGTCTATTTAAGTGGTAGGCTAGTGGTAGCTAGCCTAGCCTATTGAGCATGATTAATTTAATCAATGAACATGATCATCTGGTGAATGAATGAGCTTTGCTTTTCAGTGCTTTTGTGAATGTACGTGCATTGTCATCATTGTGTTCAAGAAGTGATATCCGACCGTTCTTCTGAATGAACCCCATTTAACCTATTGTTGAAAAGCAAGTTTCATCATCTGAACAGGCTATTAACTTTTATCTGATTGTAGGCTACTGTCGTGTCAGTACAATTCTTCCATGATTGAAGAGACAGTTGACCAAAGAAAGGGACCTGGCAATTCTAATCTATAATACCGGTCCTGCACAAGTCAAAATATTGTGCCTGATAGAATTGTGCAAAATTCCTGATTTTTCAATCTGAAAGATGGTTGAAAACAGATGACCAGCTTAAGTTTCTGGTCGGCTGGGTCATGACGAGATTGGAAATCTGGGAAAATTCACATTTTTATGACGGTGCGGTGATTTTGATGTTGTTACTTTGTGGTGGTTAGGCCTACATACATGTAATTGTGATGTTGTTAAGTCAGATAAGCTAGTATAAGTGTGGAAAAATGTTCAGCATTCACTGTGATTCAAACCATGCCTTTTGTGCCATTCTTCAATTCAGTTCAAAGCAACAAATTTGATAAACAACATGTAACATAACAACATTTTGGGTTGGTGCATAGGTACAACAACGAGACTGAAAGTTGTGATTTGATTTCAGGGTCATATCCAGGGAGCACACGCTCCCCTTTAAATGCCCTTCGGTCAACAAAAATTGATCGTGAAATTGTAATTTGGATTGGAGCAAATCATTGAAAATTCACCACAGGGTATTTCAATGTTTCTAGCATAGTGCACCCCCTCTTTTCTGAAATCATGGATCTGTCCCTGATTATTGAAGGGACAGTTGAGCAATTATAGGGGGACCTGGTGATTATAATGAAGTCAAAATACCGGATAGAATTGTGCAAAATTCCCTATTTTTCAATTGAGTCCATGGCTGATGCCATTGTCCGCATTTTGTGGAAAGATGGTTGAAAACAGATGACCAGCTTAAGTTTCTGGTCGGCTGGGTCATGACGAGATTGGAAATCTCGGAAAATTCACATTTCTATGAAGGTAATTTTGATGTTGTTCAGACAGTTTAGCTGTTGAATTGGGTGATAAATGCAGTCTAATTCCATGCAGTTCAAATCCTGAGCATAGCCCAGCAGGAGTACTGGTAGGCTACCATACATCGGTGATTGCCAGTACCGGTATTATTGCATGTTTTTTTCAAAAAATTAATGAAAACCTTGCATAAAATTCTTCCTGCATTGGAAATCTTCATGTTTGACATAGGCAGAGATTGTACAGTTTTAATAAACCTTCCAGTCGAATTGTCCATAGGCTCGAGGCTCTGGAATGGCATGCCTAAATTTTTAAAAACTACAGTCTTTTGAGGCGTTTAAATCCAATTCAAAAACTCATCTTTTTAGACAATATTTTTGATTCACCTCTTCTTATTTATTGTGAAGCGCCACTGACAGTTCATAGGCGCTAGATATATAACTTCTATTATTAATATTTAGCCAACTTGCGTGAGAAAACTTGCACGTGGAGAGGCGCGTAGCGGCCTTGAGTTAAACCGTCTCCAACGGACCTTGTCTCGGGAAGTTCAAACACCAAACTGCCTGATGTGTTTTTTACACATTTCTTGTTCAATTTCATTTCAGCTGATGAAATTGAGTGTAGTACTAATGTGCAGCATTCTAAGAATGAAAAACTTAACAGCTGTCATCGTAGGTCAATGGATGCAAAAAGACGCCGTCGTGCGAATAAAGTTGAGAAGAGAAAGGAAAAGAAACTAGCGGTGGAAGAAAAAGTTACGAAAATTTCAAATGCCCTAATAGTAGCTGAGCAAGAACTTGTAAGGGAAAGACATGCAAAACGTGTGCTTCGAACCAAGGTGCTTGGTTTGGAGTTGGAGAAGGCACGTTTCTCAAAAAAACCATCAAATACATGTACTGGTACTAGTGCTTTGTTAAAGCAATCAGTGCATAGAAACAGACATAGTTCTGACTTTCTTTTGGGGAGACTGCAGTACAAAGTCGTGCAACTTTCGACACAAGTTGTTGAACCGTTGCTGGGAGAACATAGGGAAGAGGTTGTTTTGGGTACTGGTGCTTTCGGGACAGTTGTTGTTGGGATTATGAAGACTTTTGGTACTCATGTGGCTATAAAGAGACCAAAAAACTGTGACAGGCAAAAGTATATCAATTTTCTTCTTGAGGCCCGTGTGATGATGATGCTATGTGAGAATGTGCATTTTCCATTTACGTTTGGAGTTTCTGGTGATTCGGTTGTGATGGAACTGATAACTGTGTCAAAGTCTGACTTCAGAACATTGCGGCTTTGTGACATTTTGTGGAACAAAGATGAACACCAGTGGAATGATGAAAAGTGGATGCTGCTTTGCTTAGATTTGCTGGAAGCCATGCAATTCATGCACCAGAAAGGCATATTACATAATGACTTGAAGGAAGACAATATTATGTTTCAAAAAGTGGTCTCAGGGGAACTTATTCCAAAGATTTTGTTGATTTTGGTAAAGCAACTCACGTTTCGCATCCTGCAGTTTACAACCTAACAGAGGTAGAAAGGAAAATCTACAATGCCAAGCACCGCCATCTGGCATTTGAACTGAGAAATGTGCCGGGGGCACGGCAAAGCACATTGACGGATGTCTACTCACTTGGGCGGATATTTGGTAGAATTTTTCATGCCAGTCAAATTGAGTGGCTGGCGGAAATTTACTCTGCAATGAAAGATAATCAGCCTGGAAATCGCCCAGCAATTCACTGTCTCATCTGCAGATTCAAACAAGAGGTAATTGAATAAGAGAAATACCTGCATTACATATGTACATGTTGTACATGTAGTTGTACAGTATTAATGCAAACTTTTTTGGGCAAAGGAAAAGTTAAGGGGGAAGTGACTTGTGAGAACTAAATCTAGTGCATTAATTTCAGTTGGGGATCGGTATTTAGCCAGTTTTAATTAAGTGATTTAACCTGAATGCGAGCTTCTGCCAAGAGATTGTTACCGGTATCTGTTCGTAAACACTATTTCAGCTTTCCGGTATTGTGGAGACCTGGCCCAAAGGGTCAAATTTTAATTTCAGGGTAAGGACAGATATTCCCAGTTGATAGACAGTACAATACAAGTACTATCTGATTTCATGAGGAAATTTCTTATGTTTATCCTTTCACTTTCAGGATTTTTCAGGGAATAAAGTTATCAAGACAGATTAACCTATAATTTATTATAACATGGACAAAGTTTTGACAGATCACAATTAAGATGCTCCTCCTTTTTTCAGATGCAGAGGTAGATGGTGCGGCACTACTTCTTTTGGATGAGAGAAATGTAAAGGCCATGTTGGGTCTTGCAGCAGGCCCATGTATCAAGCTCCTTGCCAGTCTGAAGAAATGGAAGACAGCTCAGAGTTTTGAATTGCAACGTGATGATACAGACAGTACTGTGGAGGAGTTAGGGAGCCCAGGCCCTAGTAATAAGCGTGATATGCCTAGTGTTATACGAACATCTACCCCAGTAGGGGCTCAAAGGAAGAGGAGATGCTTTCCTGTCATCAGTGATGACGATGAAAATGATGGGGAAGATGCCACAAATGTTGAAAAGAGGCAGCGAATGGGGGAAGAGTCAGACATGCGAAGTGACGGACATGGCAGTGTACTGTCTGATGATGATGACGACGATGGGAGCGAGACACAGACGGGGCATCAGGCAGTATTAGAGAGTCAGCAAGATCCGCCACCTACTGATCAGCCTCCAAGTCGAACTAAGAAGAGGGTCAGGGAACCTAAGAAGCCATACCCAGGCGATTTCCCCATTGATGATGTAGTGTTCGGGCCCTTGGCCAAGGAGTCCTTCGAAACTGGCAAGGTGACCAGGGCCAGCCAGGCAGAAATATTGACCCCCTTATTTAACAAGGTCATAAGTTACAGCAAGGATGAAAAGTGAGTTGCTTCATGTTATCTGCTTTAGTAAAAACTTGCCCATGCCAAAGTGTGCTTCTAAACTAATGAAGAAAGGCCTCGTTGGATTTAAACAGTGTCACTCAGTGGCAAACACTTTGTTTACTGCTACACATTGTTTGACATGTTTGAAACCTATGCAAATATCGTCCATAAGACGTGCTGTAGAAGAGTGCAGTCCAGCCTAAATGAACATGGTCACCGACGGCGTCAAAACTTCCACACAAATCCATGTAAAAACAAAATGGCATATAATGTGCGGATTGTGACTTCACGTGGGAAACCTGTTTAGCCCAGTTGATTGCCTTCTTTGGTTTCGTTGCCTCAGATAGAAATGTTTGCAAGCTTTAACCCTTTTCTCTTCTTTATTTTCAGCTACTGTGATAGAAATGTCCGCAGTGATGCTGCCCATGCATTGGTCCTGAAATATCCAGCATTAAAGCAAAAGAGGTCATATCAGGAGACAGTGGTTAGTATATGTACATACATGTGTATTGTTTGTACTTCTTCTGCCGTTTAGTATATTTTATTTCTTTTAAAAGTGGCTTTTGGCTCTTCTGGCTATTGCCCGCAGAAACTCTCTGATGAAGGTAAATATATGCAACCGTGTAGCTCATCGAAATAGGATTTGCGATTGCCAGTCGCCGCAAATTGCACATATTCAACTTTGTAGCGACTAGTTGTATCCAGTTTCATTCATTTGCCGTGATGTTAATGTATGCGGTGGGCTCGCAACTTGATAAGCGCTAGCTTTCTGAATGAAATCGAGTATCAAAGCTCCGGATGTGACCTGAGTTGCTGCCAGTCACCAGTGACATGTTCGTGGTTGCGTCGGGTCATGACAACTGATAGGATGCTCCTACATGTAGTTTTTCCCAGTTGCTGAAATGGCACTGTTGCTGAAATGGCACTGTGCGTGCAGCCATCACCAACAAGTAATCGGATCAGTTGCTTCCAGTCACAAGTGCGGTGTATGCTAGGCTTCAATATGAGAAGCTTGTCAGGTGTTTACAAATTCGTTTGCTTTTTGCAGAAGTCGTACATCACTTCACTAGTTGAGAAGGGGAAAAACGTAAACAGGAAGATGAAACGGTTAGGAGTGTTAAGCCCACGACAAGAGAAGGAAATTGAGCGCTACAAAAATAGGGAGATATCGCAGGTCAGCAGCCATAATGAAAGCCGTCGTTTCCTCAGCTGTGATGTCACTCTGAATGAGGACGAAGAGAAAGACATGAAAGCAGACAAAGAGGTAACTTGATGATTGATAGTTGTGCATTTAAATATGGTACTTTTTGATCCGCCTTATGTCTGATCTAATAATGACTCACAGTGATTGCAAAATGCTTCGATTCAAGCGGAAATTCAAATCACAATTCTTATTTTAAAAACTCAATTTAGGAAATTCTTTTATGAATACTGCACTGCATTTGTTCAGAAGATTATTACTGCATTTGTTCAGAAAAATATTCCTGTGACATTTCAATCAGGAGGGAGGACACATTCTTCCACCAGGCCACCACACTATGAACTTCGATATATGATGATATTTAGTGAATGGTGGTAGCTGCTGAGATAGCCGGGTGTTTTTTTTCATTTCCTATTCAGGATCTTTAATGATTCACTTACAGGAAATTAAAAGGGAAATGTCAAAAAGAAAAGGTGAACAGAACTGCAGAAAAATCGCCAAACTGATGGAAAAAAACGTTTTCCCTCTGCTGCCAGGAAATAATAGAGAGTACCTTGACAGCTGCTGATGCGCTGAAGCACTGGCCAGCACTGAGCAGATATTCCTGTGTAAGTACATGTAAAGCCATACCAGGCAGGCCTAATATGCTGAGGAAGTTAATGTGATGAGACTTGCTTCTGAATGATGGTCATTTCGTTTATGATCGATTGTCAATATGATCTAATTATTGCTAAGTTTGTATGGAATAAAATGCCTGGTGTTGGTGACTTACCTAATTATACCAGTATGTTTTGGTCAAATCTGGTGGTGAATGACTTGAAATCAAACAACAGAGTAGTGGAAAAACTCCTCAATATTTTTCCTCAGAAACTTTAAAATGGACTTCTTTCTTGTACTGCTTCAGGTCCTCCAAGATTTTGGCATGATAACGAAGTTGGGGGTCACCGAGCTTGCACAGAATCTTGGAAAAATCACCGATCTGTCAAGGCGCATTTTGAAGTTTGCATCAAGCATGAAATCTCTTGCGTCAGGGCATCCTGTTGCAAAGTTACTCCAACCAGTTCAGTCAGTGGAGGATCNTTTGCTCCCGTACCTCCTGCCGACCACCTCAAAGAAACCCTTCCCAATGGTGCACAGATTTCTCATCGATTTTTATGCGGTATGTATGGACGTAATAATTGCATACTTGTGAGGCAAGAAAATCAAGGCTCCTTTAGGGTAGGGCCTCTATGCTCCATGCAAATAATTTCCTTCCATCTGCTGTAACTTAGTCAGAATTGCGGGGTGATAGCTGATTATTCCTAATCTAGACCGAAGTCAGTTGATTTTAAGAAAAATATTTTCAGGCCAATGCAACCTTGAGGGATGTCTTAGACGATTTGTGTGGTCGGAATCAGCCGTCAGTAATAATCCTGGGGACCAGCACAGACATTTCGGGCGTCGGTGTTGTCGCAGATGGGGCTATCGTAGGGAAAGTGGCATCAGTAAAGGAAGCCATCATGACTGTCATGGGTCTGCACTACATACTCAACGTGAGGTACAACAATCATGTAAAGCTCAGCCTGTTGTACATCGAGAAGTACATCTGTGGTGTGCAGGCAAGTCAGCCTGATGGCTTGAAGTCCTTGAATGCGTTCCACAATAAGTTGTGGTGACTGTGAACATAAGGTGGAAAGTGACAGCTATCATTGAAACTTTGTATATGTGCCTCTCGGTCATGTAGGTTGTTGTGATTCAGATAAAATTTCCATGAAATAGTAAATACCGGTAATCTGATTCTTGACTTTACTACGTGACTACAAGGGAACCAAGACCAGAATTCCAGACTTCATTGTCCCCTCGGATGGATAGCACTGTCAGTTTTTGGCAGCTCAAAGTTCGTTTCAAATTACTATGTTGGCATGTTCTGTGATGACATGTTCTGTGATAACTTCAGCATTTTGTGGTGAATCTTCATTTGTACATTTTTATGTGATCTTTGTCATTGAAGAGTGATAATTAGTTTGAAAGAGTGATGACATGTTTTGTTAGGACATGTTCTGTGATGACTTAAGCATTTTGTGGTGAATCTTCATTTGTACATTTTTATGTGATCTTTGTCATTGAAGAGTGATAATTAGTTTGAAAGAGTGATGACATGTTTTGTTAGGACATGTTCTGTGATGACTTAAGCATTTTGTGGTGTATCTTCATTTGTACATTAATTTTATGTGATCTTTGTCATTGAAGAGTGATAATTAGTTTGAAAGAGTGATGACATGTTTTGTTAGGACACGTTCTGTGATGACTCAAGCATTTGTGGTGAATCTTCATTTGTACATTTATGTGATCCTTTGTCATTGAACAGTGATACTTAGTTTGAAAGCGTGATGACATGTTTTGTTAGGACACGTTCTGTGATGACTCAAGCATTTTGTGGTGAATCTTCATTTGTACATTTATGTGATCCTTTGTCATTGAACAGTGATAATTAGTTTGAAAGAGTGATGACATGTTTTGTTAGGACATGTTCTGTGATGACTCAAGCATTTTGTGTTGAATCTTCATTTGTACATTTATGTGATCTTTGTCATTGATATCAGATTTTACTTGTATAGAATAGAGTGATAGTGTGAAAGAGAATAAGAGCGAGCCAGTGAATAGTTTAACATAGAATTACATGTTGTGAATAGTGTGCCAAATAAAATAGTATTTTTTTACTTGCGTCTTGTAATTATTTCATATTGATCTGCCTCTGCTAGGTCATTGAAGTCATATTTGGGTGTTGAATCAACTAGTCTTCTAGTGGTATAAACACCCATTTTAGGTGTGAAATTTACACTCTCTGCAGTGTTGATTTAACACCATTTGAATTTAACACCATTTGATGGTGTTGTAAAGACACCGTTTTGTAGTGTAATGCTGACACTGAAAATGAGTGTTAATAATGGTGTTAAACTTTCCTACACTACTTTTCGGTGTAAGGTATACACCATGATTCAGTGTTTATAAGTTAACACCATATGTGGGTGTTAGTTTAACACTCCATTTCGGTGTTAATTATTTAACACCACTTTTCGGTGTTGGGAGCTATTGGACACTCTAAATCGGTGTTAAGCTGACACCGTTTTTTAGTGTTATTATAACACTACTTTTCCTACAGTGTAGATACGAGTTAGGAATGAATGGCCGCCATTTTGTTTCTCGCTTCAACTGAGACGGCAGTTTTGCAATCAACATCGTCAAAATACCAGTCAATATCGTCAGCATTTCTGCTCATCGATAGCATGGGTCAACTGTTAACATTTGTCTAAACACAATCCTCCAAACTTATCGCAAGTTTAGCTCACAATTTCAAAGAAATGAACAAACGAACAGAGCCGATCTGCGTCATATGTTTGTTCGGTGTCGTGCATTCATGTACGTCCGGATCGACATTACATCAGCCGTGCTGCGAGTACTGTTGCGGATTTGAGTGATGATAAACGGCACGAAATCTTTGATGACTGTCGGTACGATATATTAAAATGGTGCCCGTCGTGTCGGGCGCGAGAGCGATGTTTTTCGACTTGTCATGCTTGTGCATGGTCATGTGGAATTTGCAAGGACAATCTCGTCTTCAGGGGCTGTATCCAATCCTCGGTATACTTTTGTAGATCGAACTATACCCAGGGTATAGTTTTGTGGGACGACATTGNAAAATATGTGGTACAATGGCAATAACTTCGGCATCAACAAATAATACACCACTCGTCTGAGTTTCAGAAACTCAATTTGGTATCATTGCAAACATGTTGCACATAAATCTTATTTTATTTCTTTTGCCATAGTTTTGTTATTTGAATATATTTTCACAGAAACGCAATGTACTTGATATGAGCAATAATGCATACATGACTCGCGCGATGTGTGTGTATTTGGAGAAAGAATATTTAATTGATTGCGGTAATTATGACCAAAGGGATAAAATAAGAATTATCCCCAACCTATACATAATGATATCTGATGACGTTGATATACGTCAAATGAGTGTTGTATTGTTTTTGAATGCATAAATGTTTTCAACTGGTGCTTTGGTAACACCATAAAATGTCAGCAAGACGTGAATACTATAGAATAGTGACCGACTTTACTCTCTGGTTCGGTAAGAACTTAATGCCTTCGACCCTGCAGAAGTCACTGGATGCCATGTCTTGATGTTGCTCTATTGACTGACTCAGGGTGAATACAGTGGCGCCACCAAATAGCCTGGTAGTCTATCATGTTTCGGAGGTGTTTTGAAAGTGCCTTATGGTCGTTTGCATTTCTCTTGACCACCACCGTGGCGTGGTGGTCTTTTTTTAGTGCTCGGATCTCCAGTTTTTGTTCATGCAGTTCAGCTTTAAAGAAAGAACTCCGTTTTAAGACGAATGAGGAGGTTGTTTGTATGTGTGGCATCATTAAAGCTGACGTGACCGAACAAAAAGCCCCCATGCGACGAGCAAGAGAATTGCAAACGCCCTGCAAACACCTCCAACGAAGGCTCAGAACATAGTAGACCCCACGACGCCAGGAGGGCGCCACCTTATTTGCCTTCAGGCAACAGAGCTGTCAACATCTCCGGATACCTCTTACACTACTCAAAGAAAAAAAATTGTAGTCATTTAGGTGGGATTCGAACCGTCGACCTTCTGATTTGTAATCTACCATTCTATCCACTCGGCCAACGAGCCAGCTGACAGCGACATGATTTGTGTTTGTCATAGACGTAGGCCTTCGACTTACGTAATAACACTACGAATAACAGAACACATGAGAGGTCTTCCAACAATTTCGGTGGCCGAATGGGGAAGACGGTGGAACAGAGATAACAAGGCACGGGTTCGATTCCCAGATGGGTCAAAATTTTTTCTTTCAAGAAAGTGTTCAGCAGGAGCTCACCAGGGGATGTTGACAACTCGAAAGCTCGAAGACAAATAAGGTGGCGCCCTCCTGGCCTCGTGGGGTCTATCATGTTCTGAGCCTTCGTTTGAGGTGTTTGCAGGGCGTTTGCAATTCTCTTGCTCGTCGCATGGGGGCTTTTTGTTCGTTCACGTCAGCTTTAACATATTGCCGGACGGCAGATCTCGCCACCGCGCCGGTGAAACGGCAGCGAATTCTGGGGCTTCTTCCGAGAAAAGACCAACTTGCCCGGCAAACCAGCCGACATCGTCATTAATGGTGTCACTCGTGTCGGATTTAACACTCTTAGGCGTGAATGTATCCTCCAAAACTCCCCGGAATCGAGGAGAAATCTCGACTCGGTGAACTGGTGGTGTCCATGTTGTTTTGACAATCAGCTGTCAGCTACCAAAACTTGCCCAATCAGTGATCGCGTAGTAAATACCATAGTAATCACGTGACGTGATGATTGACAGGCGCTCATTCATACTGGCGTAGCGCGGGAAAATGAAAACGAGGCTGTCTCGCTTGTCGGGGCGGTTCAAGACCACTTTAAAGTCATGAAATTCATGACTTTGAATTAAAGTTCGGGGACAGTTTTCAGGTTAGAGAATGACTGCCTACAATTTAACTAAATTACACCTAAAAATCAATATTGTCAGCTGAGCGCATCGCCCATGGGCAACTTGTTATTTTTATATTAGGCCTACATGTCGACATAAAATGCAAATTTTTACCTTCTATCAACATTTAGCTCTAAGGTTCCCTAACAACGACCGTGCCAAGCGAAATCGCAGGTTACAAAGCTGTACACGACCGTTTCGGAAAACTTCCGTGGAAGGAATTGTTTCAGCCGGCCATTAAGTTGTGCATGGACGGTTTTCCAGTTAGCAAAGGTCTTTATGATTTGTTGGTCAAGGAAAAAGAAGCGATTATGAAAAATTCCAAACTCAGGTGAGTAGGCCTACTTTTGTGATGTTGAAGACTGGGCAAGTTCGGGGGTATTTGCTAATCAATATAAGCATAAAGGAATCAACCATAAAGGTTTAACTGCGAACGCTGAACTTACTGAGGGATACACTTCATGTGTTGCCACCAGATGTCTCTCACTGCCTGAATTTTGGCTTTACGCAATAGGCACGAGCTTGAACTTTTTTTGTGGTGAAGGGGTACATGAACCTGTCAACTTGATGCTTTGAATTCCATTTCTTAGGATAACAGAGCGATTTTCAGGACAATTTGTGCTCCATGTGCAAATGTACGTCAGCCTATTTAAATGTACACAGATGACCCTGCGCTCACATCGTTCGTGGGGTTCTCATTAATTCAGTCCTTTTGTATCATAAGATCAACTAGTCGGAATTCAACAAAATTTGCAGTGAACGTGCAGAAGGCTCTTGCCTATCATATGGAATAGTCAAAATGCAAATCTGTTGAGGTTTAAAGGGATATTGTCCACAATGCTAAATTTGTAAGTTGAACCTTTATAGTTGATTCCTTTATGATATAAGTCATATCCAATACTACCATGTAGTGTCTCTGCCGAAAAGCCCTATAGCCGACATTTAAAGCCAAGGCACCGACACGTACCGCTTGGACTTTGGTTTTAGCACTACAAGCTCGCTTCTTACCAATATCCTTGCTTTTTCCCCCAAGGGAACTAGTCATCAACCCAGCTACCGAAGATGTCTACAGCACAGGGGAGAAGGTCAGGAATCCTATGTTGGGAAAAACCTTAACTTCTATATCTGAAAACAAGGATGCATTTTACTCCGGAGCTCTTGCCAATGACATAATCGAGGACATTAAGGACGGAGGTCTGTTTGTTTGCCCGCGTCTCGCCAAATCTCGCTGGTTAGCCCGAGATTTCGTGGCACTTCTTCGTGGCGAGGTTTTTCAGTATTTCCTACCCTGAATTCCTTCATGTTAGCTATATCATTGAAAGACTTCAATTTAGCTTAGAAACACGACTGCACTTTTTTCAGGCGGGATAATCACTCTGGACGACTTCGAAAAAGACATGGTAAAATGGAGAGACCCAGTTCAGTTCTCTTTACGAGGTGGTCTAACACTACATTCTCTACCTCCGCCGTCAGCCGGTGCTGTCGTAGGTTTTATTATGAAGCTCTTGGACGGTAAGTCATAGCCTGGTAATGGGGGCCCGTGAAATCTTCATGTGTGTATTACACAGTACTGTAAAAACACTTCATGGAAATGCTTGCGTAATAATATCCAGGGGGCGAAACCCCATTTTTGGCATAAATGGGGGACCGGCTGCTGTAAAAGTCCAACCCCTCGTAATGTGTTCGCCCTTGAGTCACGCTTGGGTGGGTGGCCCTTGATATTTTTTGCAAAACGCCGAAAGGTTGACTTTGAAGTTCAGGACACTGACTTTATCATTGGACCCAAGAACTGGGCTTTGTACAGCAGAATGGGACACGATGTACAGAGTCTAACCTTTGAACTGTCGGATTTAGACCCCATAATGTGTTATCAACAGATAGAAACATGGTGCCTTAGAAGCAAACAAGCATGTTGTTAATTGTTTTCAGTACAAGGGGCACACTCCGCGTGAGCTACTGTGAAACTAATGTATTACGCCAGCCCTGCATACAACGATATATAAATACACACATTACACCTGCATGACCTAGATTCCTGTCCGCAGTGAAGTACAGCTGACTGCGGACAGGATTTTGCAGTAGCTCATGCGGAGTGTATCCCTTATATCAAGAATATATAAGTACCAAGAATATACAACTCCGAAATTTGCCAAAAAGTGAGTTTACTAATTTGCCACTGGTGACCTTGTAACCGAAGGGATCTTAATTTGTGAAGGATTATTGTATAAACAAGATCATTACGAACAAAATGACACCTCCTATAGTTATATGCACCCAGAAATAACCGAGCTACAGAGCAGTTTTGAATGGACCATATTTTCGACAAATTGATATTGTACTTGATCTCAGGGTCGGGCACTCTGACCTATACAACAAATCCATGGTTTCACCAAAATAAAAAAAAAATTGTATGCCAGTAATATGTCTGTAACTTTACATAAGAATATTGACGATATTCTAAAGAATACAATTCAGTCAACAACCGTTAAATCGAAACATTGGTTATTTAATTAGAAGGCCTATAATTACCGTACGCCCTCTATTATCAGAAAAAGTAACTTAATGCCCAACCTTTTGATTGATTACTGAGTTGTACATTCTTGGTACTTATATATTCTTGCTTATATGTAATAAGAAAAGAATTTTTATGTAAATTAAAACTAAATGGGTCAAAATACATAAAATCGCCGTTTGTAATTACGTAACTAGTTAGAAACTACAAAAAAAAACATGTTTATTTGGTTACGAGGCACACGTGCTTCTATCTGTTACTATAGAGTTTTCGCAAAGCCCCCGAAACGCCAACGTGAACGTCTATCCTTTTGTTCGGTGCTCTCTTCCTGGCATCAAACAATGGGTTTGGCGTTCGCGTTGGCGTTTCGGGGGTTTTGCGAAAACTCCCCAGTAATACACAATCCCACCGTTCAAAAGTTAGCTGTACATTGGGTTTATTCTCCTGTACATCGCTCAGTTCTTGGGTCCAATAATAAAGTCAGTGTCCTAAACTTCGAAGTCAACTTTTCGGCGTCTTGCAAAAATCTCAAAGGCCTCCCACCCCAGTGCGACTGATGGGGTAGTCTCGCGCAGCCAGCCGTTTGGTTCCGCAGTACTGCTACACAAACGTCTCGCACATAACGTCGTTATTGCTGTGATGCAGTGCATTGTAGGTAGTGCTGGAGAAGATCACATGACAAGATGGCTGCCTCCATTATTGGATTATAATTTCCCCTCACAACCTTCCAAAATGTCTGAATCTGGCAATGAATCGGTTAGCGAAGTAACCTGAGACAGCGTCCGGGACAGCATCAACTTAGTGGCGTTGAATTTCAGGCTGAAAACTGAGCAGGAATTGTGTATCCGTATGGAAGACGAGGTCAAGAAAACCCAACTGACCCTATATGGTCGTCGCCATGATGAGATCACATGATCACTTCTCTTGCCCAATTAGCAGCCGGATTGTCATTTTCAAATGGGATGAATCGGCGGATGGGAATGAACGACTAGCTCTGTCCCTGATTAGCCAATCAGCATCCAGACCAGGATCTTGGTCTGATCGTAACAGAAAATGTGGCGTTATGACCCAGACGCTTGTTCGATCCCCAGATTCGAAACAGCGGCTGGGTGACCGAGACTACTGAGGGGTTCCCATGAATACATTACCAAGAGGTGGCTTTTTAAAGCCGCTGGTCCCCCATTTTAGCCCTTTGCCCCTGGGTATAAGTTCTGCATGTCGTATTTCTCAGGCTACGAGTTCCCGGTAGACGCCATCAAGAAAGACCCTATCTTGACCTACCACCGGATTATAGAAGCCTGGAAGTTTGCTTACGCGAAACGTTTCGAGTTGGGAGATATAGATGATCACAAAGTAAGTGTCACTCAAGTACTGGTACACACACTGATCATAAGTATCGCAACATAGTTTTTTTCTGAATTTCTCGGTAGTCAGTCATCAATGTGTGATTCCCAAATGTGGACGTGATACTTTGATACACCTGTTGGTTTGAAAGGTTTTGAGGAAAAGTGGATTTATCATGAAAATATCATAATATCAAAATATCACCCATTTGCTATCTCGAAAGGTTTGAAGAGCATGACTACCAGATTTTTACAAAAAGGAAGACAACTGAAATTCATTCACAACTGTGAAAAAATTGCGCTGAAAATTTTCGTGTTATTTAATATAAAAAAATGACCAATTTTGTCAAAAATCACGTTTTTTTGGAGAAAAGTTCAATTTTCTTGATAACTGTCGCCTTTCATTTGATGAAGCTGGCATGGTTGCGACACATGGGATGACAGCTTTTCATCCGCAGTGGACTATCATGCAGAATCTCACTTTTTCATTTTTTGATATTTTTCGATAATATCAAATATCGTTGTTCACAGTTGATATTTTTCTTCTTTTTTTCTTGTAAATCCTTGCTCATCACCAGGGCCCAGTTTCACAAAGAATCTTAAGTCTAAAGTTTGACTTAAGTCATCATGTGATCAGGTTTCAGCAAATCAGATGACTTCATTTCAGACTTAAGTTTTTTCTTAGACTTAAGATTCTTTGTGCAACCGGGCCCAGGCTTCATTATCCTGAAAACGAAGAGTGATCCGGTATCACAAGGAGATTTTGTCATTTTCATGTTTTGATATTTCGATTTCATGGCTTGATTTTCATCATGAAGTGAGATTTTTCAATCCATATTGCCAACATCATGTTTTGCATAGACCCTCCAATATATACTTAAAAATAGATGTGAAAGTAGTAAAGGCAGTAAAAGTAGTAAAGGTAATTAAGAAAAAAAACGATGTTGCAATACTTATGATCAATGTGTGTATTTGACACATTAAGAAAATGGCACCCGCCATGGCGGGGGACAGATCGAAATGTCACCCCTCGAAAAACATGGTTGACCGAGGCCCATTTTCTATATCGTACTGGTTAGGAAATCTTCTTAGCACATGTACACTCATCCCAAAACATAAAGGGGCAGCAGTTTTTCTTGAATACCTCCAAACCAATGCAATGTAGGAGACTGAGCCAAGGATCGGATTCAGGGCTGACAGAAAGGGGGGGGGGGCGTAGCTCGCCGGACGTGGGGAGCACTGAAAGCGCAAAGCCGCAAAGCGCAAGTCCTCCCCCAGAAAAATTTGCCAATTTAAGTGCTTTAACATGCATTTTCCTGGCATCTGAGGGCAAAGTACTCGANCCCCCCCACGCCCCCCCCCCAAAGCCTAACATTATGTGATAGCAAAAACACACTGCTATAAAAAATTTCTGCGAAAACTTGCAAATAAAAAAGTAGCGAGAAACACGACTTTACAAAATTCCTTCTATCATAGGTGGACTTACCGGATTTTCTCGACTTTCATATCATCAGATAGCCAGGAAAATTTTCTATTACATAGAGTAGGCTCGCGTATACCCCACCCTCAAAGCCGGCACCGATTCCGAAATTTTCTAAGTCCAGAAGAGATGTCGATTTTTACCCTGACAATAGGGCCTGGTATGATCGACGATTTGACAAGTGTAGTTATGAGAGTTGCACGCATATTACGAGAAATGACAATCGTCTGTGCAACCTACACAGAAGAAGTGACCAGAACGTTTTCATGGTCTAGGCCTTTGCACAGACGATTGAATTAACGCTTCTGATCAGCGCTTCTGATCTTCATCGAGTCAAATGTTTGGTAAAGCTGGACACTTCCTTAAGGCGGGGGGCTACCTATGCCGACTTTATTGACGCTCTTTCAAAACAAGCGTCCTAACATATTCATGACAAAAAGTAACTAATTGATGTCAACAAAATGTTTTAGCTACAACCTTTATGCTCCCGTTCTGTGAAAGAATTGTTCATTTTGACTAATTACGATGGAGTTAATTAAGTTATAACAAGTTGTCAAAATTTGAGTTCGCAAACAATTTTGCAGACTTGGGATGCGACACATCAGTTTCCCACATAGTCTGTAACATACAGGCCTGATGCCTGCAGGGCCTAACGATCCGTTTTTTACGAAAGTACTTTCCATTTAATTGGTATAA
>NMRB01000429.1:287778-298695 GCA_002633025.1 Notospermus geniculatus | reverse complement strand
ACTTCAGCAGCATTCTCAGTTTCTTGATACTGCAACACCATGAAGGTGCGCTGTTCATTTGTGTAAAAAGGCATTGATCCAGTGGCACTCTGAAGTCAGACTGATTTGGCTTGGCCTACACCCTAAACCACGCCCTCGCGCTTGAATGACCAAACTGGGCAAATGGATAGGTCTATTACATGTTACATGTTAGGCCCTACTTTAACCATTTGATCCAATTTGGTCGTAGAAATGTAACCAACATAATTTATTGGGACACATGGTAGTTAGCAGGGTTCCTAGTGCCGTTTTATGAATAGAAAATTAGATGTCAACTAACAAGAACACAACTAGTGAGTTAGAAGCCAACTATCCCCTAGATACCAACTATGTATTTTAGCAGCCTTTTATGAATATGACCCACTCAGAATTTCATATTCGTTAGACTTTCCCTATGCTCGAAGCACTGAGAAAAGTCAACTTCTGAAACTCTAGAAAAAGTCTTTTCTAGAGTTTCAGATTGTAAAGTTCCACTTGAAAAAGACCCCGGTTGGGGTCGAAAATTCGTGAATTCTGGAGATCGACTTCTTGCTTATTATCATTTTGTGTGTCAATTTTGTGCTATTCTGTGCGAGAGGAGTGTATTCTGTATCCTGAATTGTACCAACTAAACTGGGAAAGTGTGCTTTTTCATAAACATGATAAAATGCCCTTTCCACTTCGAATATTTTTGTGACGCAGTGGAAATCAGACAATGGTTCAGTTTTCCTACCACGTCACGATGGACGATGCGGCAGACAGTACTTTGGTGTATGCAGATGGTGCCTGCACAACATCTTGGAATGTCCGACAGGCATAAAATCTCATGGCCACACATACTTGAAGTGATGTTGGGATGCAATTGTTTCTAGCTGTTCTGGGTTCAGTATCATCCAGCAGGAAATCAGTCAGAAACACGATAATGTTTGTTCCACATACCTTCGACGAATGGTACTAAAAGTCATCTGGACCCCGATTGGAGGACCCTTTTGTTGTCAAGCAGACCTTGGCATTGTTGGTGAAGTCTGGCTATTAATATGCGTTTTATTGGCAGGACACTTCCAGCCAATCCCATGCACCATGTTCCCTAATCACTAGCGACACTACTTGTTCTCCATTGCCCTCTTGACATGAAGAGTACTGGGGAAAAATCATGCACACGTCAAAAGAGCAACATTGAACAACATTCCAATATGGGTGGGGTGGGGAGGGCTGAAAAACACGAGACCCCGTCCTCAACCTCCATAACCACTCCTGCCGAGCGCCTCTCACACATCCTACCTCACCCTTGCGTCTAACACAAAGTGACCGGGCATGGCTCACCGCGTCGTGTCGCTAGTGATGTTCCCTAATCACTAGCGACACTACTTGTTCTCCATTGCCCTCTTGACATGAAGAGTACTGGGGAAAAATCATGTACACTTAAGTACCCTACACAACGACAACCTCCCAAACGCCTTCCACACTCCCAACACTCCCCAAAACTACCCCTCCACAACCCTCGACGAAATACATCACATAACACACAATTACATCAATGCATCGTAATCTTTATTTCCAAAAATACCTCCACCTGTCACAACCCACTACAACCTATCCACACCTACAACTTCCTCACATACACATGATTACAATTTTAATACATGTATTCCGCGAAACTGCAGAGGTACCCCTAAGAAAATGCATTTGGCAACGCACACCCCATATGCCCGTTGAAAAGTTCTTCAACTTCATCCGATTTGTCAACTGCCCGAGCAAGGCGTCCGGCTATAAGTGAAGCGTCCCTCAATCGCTCCACCCTACTGTAATACAGGGCTGATTCTTCCGTACTCCAACCAACATGTTGCATCATTTGACGCTCCGATTCGACTGCACCTGACATACCAAGCAGAATTGAACATCCAGCCCTGAGGCTGTGCGGAGTCTCCCCGTCATAGAGGCCAAGAGTTACCAAATACTCCTTGAAGCGTACATACATGGAAGAGTACGTAACATTCTGATCCAATACGCGACCCCCTTCATCAACCGTTCTAAATAGATAACCACAAGCAAGGTTGACACCCCACTGCTTACACCATGACACATAACGCTCCAACCCTTTAATGGGGCACACACTCTCATCCTCACAACGTTTGACAACAAAACGATTAGCCATGCCCTTACCTCTGTTGGTCTTTGTAAGCGTATGACAGAAATACATGCCGGAATCATCAGTTAACCGCCTAACCTCCTGTGTCGGCACAGTTGACAAATCGGATGCCCTGTCACCCGCAAAAAATTGTAACTTCATGAAGGCCTGATCCCTCATTAAGGTGTACCGCTGCCTCGGGGACAAATCAGGCCTACCTAGTTGATTATCAATATAGGCGAATACACGTCGCAACTTGTTAACAAAAACAGGCTTCGCCTGCTTGGGAAGCACATGAGCCTTAGCTTGCTCTAGCGCTATTTGCTTACAATAATTCTTTATACTAGGAGCAAGAGCCGGATTCCCACTATTCCTCCGAAGATCCCACTCTCGCCCCCTACCTTCTGACTCAAATATGTCTACCAACGTTTGCACGAGGTTAGATACCGTGCCAGCCGCTAGGCGTAACGGGCAACTACAATCCATTTTCGATCTATCACCTAAAAAAGGACAACTAATTTCATGAACCTTTGTTCTCCCGAAGGAATCCTTCCGTACTAGGAATCTAATGAGATCTCCAGGATCGCAGCTAGTGAGAGACGGACGATGCGTCATCCTGCTAAAGAAACTCTGAACACTGCCCCTGACACTATTATGCCGCTTCACTCTCCCCGACCTGCTCCACACATCTCCGAGATAGGAAACCCTAGCATCTATCGCCTCCATGTCGATCCTGGAGTCCCCACCATTATTCATGGCATCCTGGAAAAACAATGAAACACGGCATCACATCTTACACAAAACTCATCCTGTGCACAACAACCGGCCACTTTAAACCGACCATGTCGGGAACAAAACCCTCCTTTGTCGGCATTAATATGACATCAGTGTCACCCTTTCTACCCAAATACATCGACTTTCTTGAATACAACCGCAGCAACGGCGCCCAGACCGGCGCCATCTCCACCTCTGGCACAACCACAGTGCAATATTCCACATGCTGCTCCAGCAGAAAATTCAGCACCGACAATATCATGGAGGTTGGTGAAAAGACGTAAGGGTTTATCTCCCTACTAAGATCTTGTGCAAACACATTTACACCTGACGTTTTTGGACTCGGGGCCAACGTGAAATGCCTGTCCACTAATGCATTGCTGTCAAGGGCCATGAGATCGACCGTATGCGGGCCGAAAGCCTTCTCCACTCGCTCCCACGAAGCCCTCGACAGCGTAACATCAGAAATACTCAAATGCCTGGACGGCTTATCAGCAGGGTTACAAGCCGACGGGATATACGAGAGATGCAGATCAATGTTCGATGAATGCACCACCTGAAATATTTGCTTGATAATATCAGTTAACCGCCTATCCCGACCACCCTGATTTTGCCAACTGCAAACAAGCGCTTTACTGTCCGTCAATACATCCACCCTATGACCTAAAATATCCTGCAGAATGGACTGCAAGGCACACAACAGCGCATGCGCCTCCTTTAAGTGGATTGGCCTATCATCACCCGGTTGCCAGAAATCCGAAAACTGCATACCACTCGCCTTCCCCGACAAAACCGCCACCCCATACTTGTATGGAGAAGCATCAGTAGCCAACTGAATCTGCTTATGGCACTCTGGTTTCCATGGCATAACTCCCTCCCACGTGTCAAGAAACTCCCATCTTCTAATTTCCCACTCCAATCGTGGGTACATCGTAACGACCTTATCATTCTGGATACAAAAAGAGATCGCCTTATTCATCTCTCTTGTATAGAGCTTCGCCGCAGGAACAACTAATGCCATGGATACACATTTCCCCACAAATCTCTGCAAAGTTTTAAGATCCACTTCCCTGAGCTGCAGGATGCTCTGCCGCAGAGCAATAAACGACCTCTTTTTATCATCAGGCAACAAATACGCTTGCAGAACCGAATCAACAAGATAACCCAAATGCTTGAGCCTGGTCAGGCCATCAAATAAACTCTTATGCAGGGCAAAGAAGTATCCCAAACGTGTCAAGAGCTCTAACAGGGCATACCGCGTCACGTCAATATCAAAGAGTATCTCGCCTGTAACCTTATTAATCGTCTCCACACCAAAACGATCATCTATGTACTGCATCGTACTGAGCCCCAAGCTCCTAAGGTAAGTAGTAGGCACCATACCGACTGTTTGATAAACATACGGCGCCGACTTCCACCCAAACGGCAGAGTATTATAAACCATTATGTATCCACCAAACTGTATCCCAAAATATTTCCGCGAGTCCGGAGACAAGAGTACATGATTGTATCCCGATTTCTCATCACAGGCTATCATTTTCACATTCTTAGCAACTAACCTGTGAAGATCTCTCAAGGTTTCAAATTTAACTGGGGTGTCACAAATCCAGAGGTTAAGGAACCTTGCGTCATAACAAACGCGAGGCTTCGACGGCTCCACCGTCAGTGGCATTATCAAGTGAGGCATTTCACACTGACCTACTTTTCTGAGCAAAGTGATCGCACCATTCCTAATCTTACTCTCGAGATCGTCTGCTATAACCTGTGCAAACTGCTCACAATTAGCAGCATTTTGAAAATACATTCTTGGAGGCAACGCCGAATCATACTGCTTTCCTTTAAACTTTCCCTTAAATGGCTGGAAAAAAGGATCAATATCTACACCGTCCCTAATCCACCGCCGTATTTTGTCACAAGGTAAATGAGATTGCTGTAAGGAATCTAAGATCTTTTCCCATTCTTCACAATGATTATGAATCTCACCCGCGAGAAAAAACTCAGGGTCACGCAATGGCAAATCCCCTACATTTATTAACGAAGAGTTACCCAAACACATCTCAAAGGGTACAACCGGCTCACAGGTTGGAGATTGAAAGTCCTTTCCATCCCTCGCATTCAAAGATGTCCATCTTATAACACCATTTGCATTCAACTTCGCCGCCATCGGGTCGAAATTACAATTCCTTTCCCACTCCGGAATTCCATCACACCACCCCATCTGCAACATAGGGAAACAGATCAAAATGGATGGAAAGGACTTTCAACCCCAACCCATGTGAGAAATAATATTCTCACTAAGGAATAGTCTCCCCGGGTTGTGGCAGAAAGCGGACAATCCACAAACACATTGTACATCAATACATGTAGCTCACTTCGCACCTTTTGCTGCCTCCTTCATCTTTTCACAATCCCTTATATAATGTTGTAGCGATCCACAAAAATAACAACCACCAGCAGCAGGAACACCTCTGCCTCTTCCCCTTCCAGAACGATAATAACCCCTACCATACGGCCTACCATAACTCTGATAACCATAACCACCATAGCCACCATAAGGATACCCATACCCAGGTACACCAGGAGGAGCATGCATCATCGACGGCACACCATCATTATTGGGGTACAAGTTGGCCAAAGGGGAGACCGATTTTTTACGAGGGGGGCTTGAATCCGAATCCGAATCCAACACCCTCTTGCTCTTACTAGACTTCATGCACTTCGTTAGCGCCTTGGCGACTACATCACAGGCCCCTCCACCTAAAACCGTTAGCGCAAAGTTGGCCACATCGAGTTTTCCCTGGCTATTCCTCGCTTGACGAGCCACTTCCTGGTATAGCGGAGCTTTCTCGTCCTGCGCCTTAGACGCGGCTTTGCCGAGATCATCAAGGAGAAGTAACAATAATGACTCATTAGGATTATTCTGAGTAGCAAGGGACCTGATTTTTGCCTTTAGCATATTCACCTCAGAATTGGGTACTGCGCTAGTAGCCGGCGTACCCACAGCTGCGGGTTTCAACCTACTTCCTGCCTCAGCATCATCAACCTTCTGCCTCTTCTTCGGCTGCCCTTGGTCATCCAATCTGCTGGCAGACGGTTGCTGAAACGATTACAACGCAAACATTAACCACCCCGAACAGCTCCAACACCTCGCACTACCACCAGCAATTTGATACATATATGTCCACATACACAAACACCCCGACAGCAATAGAAACCCCAATATACCCCCAAACATGCTTACCACTAAATCCTGGCCAGCCGGCTGTCCAATCTCATTAGCATATAATATCGTGAGATGTGTAAGCAAACGGAAATTCGACGTATTATCCTCCATCTCCGCAAGCTCAAGGAACTCCTCCGCTGAAGAGTCTGTCATATCCCTGAAAAACTGTCTCATTTCCTCCGCCGTCAAATCGTTGGTATCCTTGTCAATCGAAACCCTCGCAAATTCTTTTGGTAGCCCCGTGGAAGTATCAGTATCCCTCAACCTCTTGAGTAAAGGGATCAAATTCTTCCCCTTCAAAGAGTGCTTCCTCTTCAATATTGTTGGCAAAACCATCTGAAAAATTAATCCAAATCAGATCCATACGCACCTTAAGAGCACTAACCCATAAAAGCAACTAGAATCTACACACGTTCCTATCCAAAAATCGTCCCTGAGAAAAAACTTACCTCGCAACATGGAACGTGGAGCTCCTACAGCCAATCTGAAACGCACTACACGTACAGAGAATATGCGACGCCCTCCAGTATTACCAGAACACCGCTGTAAATCAGAAAACATTACGTGAATTAACCTCGTCATGGCATTCAGAAGACAATAGCTCTAATCCCTCATACACCAGGATAACTACACCTTGCACTCACAATACCAATTCCATACGCATTCCGCCCATGCACAGAGACACAAAGAAAATGGCTAGGCCCCTATGCCCTTTACATTAACCTACTCCGTACATGCACAATCCTACCAGGCGGAGATGTACTAACAAATCCCGCACCTTCTCGCCCAAACTACAGCCTGCACCATTCCCTTTCAGCTACACGTAGCCTATATGTACACGTACATCTGCTCGAACTCCGTGCCTCCTAGCATTCTACTCTCTACACGTGTGTTTGACACAGTAGGACCCTACTCGGCCTTAGTTCCCTCAAAGTTCCTCATGCCCACAAACTACAGCCCTACTCGGTGTAGCCCTTATATATACTCAGAAATACTCGGCCTCCTCGCCTTACTGCCCTACTCAGCTCTGCCCTACTCGGCACTTGCCCTTCTCGGCAACCAAATCGGGAATACGGAAATACAATTACCTCGAAGAGCGACCCGACCGAGCTCCTAGCTCGCTGAGCGTCTAACACAAAGTGACCGGGCATGGCTCACCGCGTCGTGTCGCTAGTGATGCCTGTGTACAATTTCGAGTCAAGGCCTAGTCGCACGTTCTATTTCGAACCAAGGTTCAGTTGGTTAGAAAACAATGTGCGTTGGACCGTTTAGAGTAAACCCTAAATTCATTGTTGTCCAGTTACGCCCATCGGGGTCCAGATGATTTAAACGTACTTTAGTTGAACTTGGAAATTGATCAAACTGCAGCTGAATACTTTGGCCCGTTTCTCCTAGCCTCTTCAGCCAACATAATACTCAAAAACAACATGGGCCGCCCTTTTCCAACACGTGCCTGCCACTGTTTTGATGTTAAAGCTGAACTTAATAGATATAAACCCGAAGCGGCAGAGGTAGAAATTACGAACAGCCACAAGGCACTTCCAAACTACCTCTGAAAACGATACACCCTCTCGGACGGTCACAGCATGGTTTCACTTGCCACCACGCTCTTGAACAGAAAAGATCTCAGCACAGCTGCCAAATGAAAAAAAACGAAAAATAATCTGTGATGGCACCGAGATTCGAACCCACAACCCTCTGATCGATTCGCCAACCTCTTTCTGTACGCGCCACGAAGGCTGCTTGCATACAACGACGCCGATCTACATTGTACAATAAGGCGCTGTGGCTTTGAAGATCTCCATGCGGAAATGAAGCGATCGGGATTGTCGTCATGCAAGCAAACAAGGAGTCTTCGTGTAGACCAACTCAACGTTGTCTGTAACGAAAAGAACAAAGTCAGTATAAAGAATTTTATAAAAGAGCAGTCGGCCTGCCACACCCCAACATGCTACAATTGAAATAAAATATTAACCCAAAACTATACAACAATACGGCCAAATACATGTATAAACCAACTCAATGAGCTGCATATTGCCATAACGACACAACTTCCAAATACCAGACACATTGTCTCCTTGCATCACCCCTTAAGTGTCAACACATTTTGGTCTATTTATCGCATGTAGGGCGGGCCGAATGCTGATAGGGACAAAATTACCGACGACCTTTCCGCTTCCGCTTAGGTCGGTTCAAAAAATCCTCAACTAGGACCGGACTCAAAATGTCATCATGGTCGACCCATTGATCATGTTTAGGAGAGTAACCTTTCCATCTTATCAGAAATTGCATGCGGCCATTCTTTTCCCTCTTCTTCAAGATCTTCTCCACCGCATAAACATTATCATCCTGTACAGGCGGTGGCTCCGGAGGGATAGTCGGGATGGCCTGTGAGGCCCCTTGAGCCTCGCCAAGATCATCAACCAGTGTGGCTTCCTTAGCCTCATCCCGCTCTGCAGGCAATTGCCCCTCAGGAATCACATCTTCTGTGATGGGATCACCAGGCCACGGCAGTGGGGCAACGGCCGCCGGCCTTGGAGTTGTTGGAATATATGGCTTTAACCTATCTACATGGATTACAACCGGGACACTCTGGTGGAACATCCAGGCGCGGATTTGGGGGGGGGGGGCGCCCCCCCCTATTTTCGGCAGGCCATATTTTTTCAAACATGATTTTCCGCGGCACACTACAAATGCGGCGCACTCCACTTAACCGCCATTTATGCAAACAGCCCCCACGTGCGTCCCCATCACAATCCCGTGCCCTATCCCCGAGTGATTGCCCTTGAAGCCGCGCCTCAGAACAGATAAGGAGGAGTGCGGAGTACCTTGACATAATCAGCTGACTATGCGAAGGCTGTGTGCTGAGCATGGCGGAGAAACGAAAACAGCAACTTACTTAAAGTTTGTTCGACAGTTTTTAAGAAAAAACGGTTTGCACGCCTTATTTCCACAGCGCGGCAAATCTCCCGAGATTGCACATTTCCCGAAGTTCCGAAGGTCGCCACTGCAATGAAGCGGCGCCGAACCTGACGTAGGCCTAGACGCTGCAGGGCGCAGAATCTGGCGGCGGGGGGTATGTGATTAATACGTGGGAGGGCGCTAGGCCTAGCTAGTTTACCAAGCCTTGGCGCCGAGGTGATGCAATCAGGGAGCGTATCTGATTACAGGGGTATCTGAGTAGGTTTCTTTCATAAAAGACGCGCGCGCTGACACAACGCGGTAAGCCCAACCCTCCTCGACCACTTTATTGAATGTGAGGACAACCATGATTGGCTCTCGCTGACCTAACAATACCATACTCGCCCCGCCTACGATGACAATGGCGATGAATGACCAGCTCGATCGTTCCTGCTGGACCTCAAAGTCCCCATGCGACCGGTGTGTTAGAATCTGTTTTCTTTGGAAGAGTAAACAATGAGACTTCTGGCGATCAGTCCCCCATCTTGGTCTACATGAGTGTCTGTACTAAAGTCAGACAACCTCATAGTTCGTCCGTGCTTGGAGGAATTATTCCTCCAAGGTCCGTGCAAATCATTGAGAAGTTCGCCGTGATTTGTGTTTCCCTCGCACCTCGAGTCGCCGTGCACCAATCAAAACACTTGTTTTTTAGTGGTCAACACAAAGGTGTGCATGATGAAAACGGGGAGCGATGTCACAAGCCTTGGCAAAGAAGTCATATCATGGGCTAAATCAAAACATGCATGAATGACAGTGCGGATTAAATGTAAAAAGACATCCCCTACTCTAACCGGACACTGTAGTTTCATATCCCAAAAGCGCCGCGCATTGAGGCGCCCTTCTATTGTTTGCCATAATTAACGAGCAGCGCGCGCGGCCCGCGTGCCTCGCATTTATTGTTCCATTAATTGTTTAACAGCCCACATGAAGCCCACCTTAGTACAACTCAAAAGGTGATTCAATAATAACCGACTGTGGTCGCTTAATACACAGTATACATGTGGTAGACTCTATAGTGCCAGCGTGAGTTAATGTACAGTGACTTTTGTTTACCATTCGCTCGCACAGCCCTTCTGGCGCTGGTCATTCATGGTCAATGTAGAGGAGGCGGGGCGAATCGTTGACATTGTTAGGTCAGCGAGAGCCAATCATGGTTGTTCTATTCAATAAGGTGGTGGACGAGGGTTGGTCTTGCCGCGCGGCGTATTCGCGCGCGTCTTTAATGAAAGAAACCTAATGGGCCGTTTGACAGCAGGGCCTAGCTCATTTACCAAGTCTAGACGCTGCCGTGATCTAAGCAGGGATGGGTGTCTGACGCACGCGCCACTGGCGGCCCCTGGCAAAAGATAGTTAAAACTGATGGCATTTCTTTAATCCGATGGCAGCGAGTGTAATAAGTGGCCAAATATGAAACACTAGGCAGATTGGAATTATTCGAAGCAAGCACAAGACAAAACCATGCTAACTTGACTGATTTCAGGTCTCGCTGTACCACTGTATACAACCGCCGGGTTACTCTCGTCACACTGACTGGCGAGCAAGCTCTGCCGCTTCAGTGAGTAAATTGGCTCTGGTGACTAAACTAGCACATCTCTGTGACTGAATTTTCGCATGTTGGAAGAGAAAATAGTACTGCACACTACTGTATCTATCGCATGGCGTTGATAAACCCCTCTTTATGCCGTATTTTGACCGGGAAGTCGGACACGAAGAGGGACGAGGGTAACTCCTCAAAAGACGACGACTGACCACAGCGCGGAGTGCCTACTTCCCGTAGTTCCGAAGGTCACCACTCCCAATGAAAGCGCCGAAC